>JBAWJQ010005137.1:0-16588 GCA_037783105.1 Bactrocera zonata | reverse complement strand
TTGGGTCCATGATGGTATTTTCTAAGTCACAAACTTGCCACGTCAATGACCGAAAAATATGATTATCATAAATAAGTGATTAAAAGAGTTAGTAGAGCAAGTAATATTTTGGGTATGCATGCTTTGTGAATTTGAGTTTAAATTAGGTAACAGATTTGTTGAAGTGGAAATTTAATGATTTGCTGTTGTTTTTGTTGACAACAATAAATTTGCAGCAATGAAGGTGGATTATGCACAGTTATGAAAAGGTCTTCCACTTTAAAACAGAAAGATTTTAAGTTAAATTTAGGTAAGCTGTGCTGTTTTATATTAAATTCAGGGATGTTTTAAACATTGTAAACAAATCAGTTAAAGATAATTTAATTTATTATTTTATAAATAACTCTTCCCATATGAAATTCTGTTTTATTTCATGAGACGACTCTGTCCTTAAATTAAATTTCTTATTTATCAAGTTCACGTGATTCAAGAAAAACTGACGATAGAATGGAGAGCAATCGGATCATAAACGCACCTACTCACCACAAGTATAACTCTTTACTAAAAATACGAGAAAGCATTAAATAAATGCGTCAGAAACATTAGTTTATACATACGAGATGGTACGAGAGGAATCCGGTCTCTAAATTGGACGATGGTGAAAACCTGCAGCTCGGTACCGACTTAATCAATTCCAATATAATTCTGTAAGTGCATAACCTTGACATTCCAATAATGTAGTAAAAAATGGGCGAAATTGGACTACAGCCCAATCTGCTTTCTATTTAACACGACTTTAAAATCTGTCTGATTCTTTCGCTTTTCAGTATTCTAATCAGGCACCAATAAATATACCAGGATAAAACTTTGTTCAACTTTATTCGTTAAGTCATGCTATATCAAGTGTGAAAAAAGCTGAAATCGGACCGGGTTGAAAATAAAGACCCCATTGCCTATAGATAACATTTTGGAAAAAGAGAAGAAGCGTATGAGTCTGGTTATGAACTAGGACAAGACGAAATATCTCCCGTCGTCATCGTCATTCACGAATTGTCTCCCACGTCCTTTTGGGCAAACTTTGAAGTGGTACATAAGTACGCTTATCTTGAAACCGGCATCAACACCGCAACAATAGAATGACATTCAATCCATAATGTTGAAGAGCGAAGTCCTCTCAAGACGAAATACCAAACTCAACAAGTCCCTCATCATTACCGTGTTACATGTACAATGTCCAAATCTGATGAGGCGGCCTTAGGAGTGTTCGGGAGAAAGGTTTTGCGGAAGACTTATGGGCTTTTGCACATTAGCAACGGCGAGCACTGCAGTCGATAAAACGACTAGGTCACATTGTCCGGATGGAAGAGAATATTCCAGTATTGAAAGTTTTCGATTAAGTATCCGCCGGTGGAAGCAGAGGAAAGACCAGGTGAGAAATACCTGGCTTCGTTTGGAATCTTCAAATTGGCGCCAAATAGCGAAAAGAAGAAACGACCAGCGAGCTGTTGTTAACTCGGCTATAACCGTGAATTGTATTTATTTATTGGAGTTTCGTAGCATCACCTGTTTTGGAGACGTGCGAACTAGTTTCAAAATATGATGGACTCACATTCTGAATGTGTGTTATATGTATTTTTTTGTTGGAAGATTACTTTTTTTGGCATTGACTACTGCAAGGTTTTATTTGGCATCTGACTATCAGAAATAAATATATGTTAATAAATATTCACACAAAGAAGTAACGCTTCATATAGGTTTAATTTTTTTTCTTATTTTTGTGCACACTGCACATTTCTATTCAAAGCATATGCTAAAAATAGTCGAGTTTACTGAAACTGTCAAATCGACAACAATCGCGTTGGAAATTTGAAAAAAAAATTGCGGTCTAAAAAAGAATACCTCGACTGGTTTTTCACCTTTTGACAACTTACCACGAGTAAACCTATTTTTGTCAAGGTTGATGGGACAAATTTCCTAAAATTATATCTTTTAAATAGAAGGGGAGAAGGGATTGAGAAGCGGTTCAAATGAAAAATGTTTAATATCGCCGACAGAAATTATTCACACACTCACTCACATACATTGACAATTTAATTTGTGCTTATTCATCGGCATTTTCAAGCTGCATATGACCTTTGCGCTGCGCCGGAAATTTATTTTATTTGAGCAAAGATTGCGCTTGAAGTGCACTCAGCATCCAATATACTCGTGTGTACCGGCGAATTTGTGCATATTGTGTGCTTATGTATGAAAGAGCTACCTGCTGCTTTGCGACAATCTAGGTTTCTTGGTATTATTTAAATCGTAAATTGCTGCGAAGTTTTTGTAAACATCAACATCAAAACTAGAATATTTCGAAATCTTCTGGAACTATAAGCGTTTGCCGGCGTGACGGTTTTTTGTTTCAGATTGCAATTTAGTTGGTGTGCCGCATTTGGAAGCTTGCCATTTGTGCGCATATGGTTTTGAATATTTGCGTGCATATGTCCTTTTCCACACTCAACGATCTTTTCATGCGGTGCAATCCACAGGTACAGATAAGATTGCCAATTTGAGCAATCACTCAAGCAAGGAGGTCCGTAAAATTTACATTTAAGAACAAGCAAGGAATGGAAATGTGTTTTCGTATTACTAGGAAACGAGTGTTACGGTTTACAAAAACCATTTAGGGAATTCTAAGGTTTATATTTTCAAATTTGCTAACAAGTCTTGAGCTATGTTTACTTGCATGAATGTCTTATATAAAAGTTCATAATATATTTTAAAAGTGTCAATTAGAAAATATGAGTAAGTATTGATTTAAAATAGCGAAACTTGGCTGTAAGCTGGGTGTATAATTGTTTGGTTTCAGTGGTTTCTAAAATGTTTGCTTTTGATCCGCCAATCATGTTGATATACTGAGCTTAAACTGGAAATGAGTAGTCTGGGTCAATGACGTAGCATAATAAGACTGGCAGCTAGTTAGTTCAGTACTTTCCACTGTTGAATACCGTACAAAATAATTTACCATTGCAATTATACTTTAATGTCTGATCAGTTGCAGCTTTAACAACGTTATCAATCCGGTGTGGCGAATTCTCTCAGTTCAGTGTCAAGTTCACACAAACTTACCATATCGCTCAGTTCACTCTGACTGTCGCTGCATTTCCACTCTTTACAATTACATTGCAGTTTACCGCTGAAGATCATGAATGAGTATTGAGAAATATATACGATGTGTCTAGCTTTACGTCGTGTAGAACATTTCTGTGTCAGCAGTGTAGTTGGACAGTAGAAATAGTTGAGTTTGTAGCAAGCGATGGTGTTGCTTCTGCTGTTGTTGTTGTTTGGCCACGATTTCTGCAGTTCATATATCATCTACTTCATTAGTGACGATTTCATCTCGTTTGGTGAGGGTTGTTGTTAGTGGGGATTGCGCAACTAATGGAAGAATAGCCGGAGCGATGCATCGCGATGTAATGAATGTGGACTAACGTTGTTGTTGCTCGAATGCTGTCCTGCGGAGAGAGGGGATGCGTTTGGCCACGAGAACACATTTTAGTCAACCTTGTACAGAGACGCACAGACCGTTTGTCGCAGCATGACGCTGTAATAATGGCTTTGCCTCTGAGATAAAAAATGAATTAAGCCACTCTGTTGAAAAAATCGAATAGTGTTCATGACGTACAAGTAAGTTGAGATTAAATAAAATTAAAATGAGATGAGTTGGTATTTAGAAACGGTTCAAAATCAGCTAACGTCAGTAGAACTCGTACACAGACAAGGATGAGGCATTTCATTTGGCATATGTAAGATTTGTGCATACTCGTGCCTTTACACTTTCGGGCATACTCTATTTAATTTAGCTAACCTTGGAAGCAGCACGAAATTTGTGAATCATGTTGTTGTAGAGGAATTGATGCAGGTCGATAGGTTATGCAACACACCGGTTACGAGTTGAACAGTTTTGAAGAGATCTCTGAACAATTGCGATTCAATGCTGCCATACACCGTCATGGAAAGGCGTCCATGCATACCTAATTTAAATCCAAAAGAAGAAGCACTAAATGAGTAGCCATGTTATATTATTTAGAAAGCTCGATTTCCTAGTAACTAGTTCCGAGTACCATAAAATAGGTCGGCTGTTGCTCTGCGCTTGCGGCTTTGCGACGAAGACACAAAATTATGTAAATATTCATTTAGGCATATTGAACAAGAACTGAAAGGAGGGTTCGCAAAGTGATGGCCTGGGTGGGCAGTTTTGTAATGCTTGTAGACGTTTCGCTTTGCTTGTTCGGCTGAATTTTTGACAATGTTTTTCGTTTGTTTACCTATTTTTCAGAATTTTTGGTCGAGCAGAAGACGCTGTGCAAAATCACAGAAGGAATTTGTTAATTCTTGAAAAGTATATGCATATTTAATAGTTTCAAGTGCTAATAGGAAGAAATGCCTACATATATCTAGACACAAGCATATGTTTTATTGAAAGGCCGTTACACCGGGGCGTATTATGAACAAAGTACATGAATTTTAGACTGAGGCATAGCAAAGCGAATTGTGCAATGCAGCGATAAAAGTAAAGGTACATTTCGAAGGTAAAAAATGTATTATATAGAAAAATAGGTGAAAATAGACATTTTTCGACCGTCAAAACCAGTGTAATCCTTTAAGGGGTTAGGAGTAGTTAGAATTTTCAAAAAATATTTTTTTTTGCATTTTTGTTATATGTACTATCTGAGAAATATTCCCTGAAAATTTCACCTTGGTCCGACAATTAGTTTTTGAGTTATTCAAGAAATAAGAAAGAGAGCTCAGGCACTTCAAAGCGCTAGTGTGAAACTTTAAACGCGTTTTTCTCAAAACTATGTTTTTTGAATCGGTGACAACTCGAAAACCGTTAAGTGGATTTTAATGAAATTTATACAGCTTTTAGAATACATAATTTTTATTTTTTCGAAAATTTCGATTTTTAAGACCAATTAACTGTTGATTTTTTCGCAAAAATTAAAAAAAAAATTTCTGAAGCCACCATTTTGTTAATTTTGAAAACAAAATAAAATCCTTCGATCAGACCCGAGATTATCTATTTATAAAACTAATTTTTTTTTGTCCGATTGGTTTTAGATGAATCTCGACGGGCTTATGCTTGTCACCGCAGGTACCTGTTTTTGGAACAGGGTCAACACAAACAACTATAACTTCGGAAATTAAATAATGTTTTTTTTTGAAATTTTCGTGGCTGCAGGTCAACACATCCTTTAATAATGCCATATTACTGCTTTTGTAAAATAACATGATTTAGTAGCAAAAAAAAAAAAATATTGAAAACTCTCATATTTTCGTGCCTCTGACTACCCCTAACCCCTTAAGTGAAATTTAATTTTGGAAAAATATGTGTATTATAAAAGAAGGAAAGAAAAACGAAGTAAATATAAACTTATTATATTTTACTACCTCTGATTTCTCACTCTCTCTCTTTGAGTATTTCTGCAAAAATTTTAAAATGCATCTTAGAATATTGGCTTAATTTATATAGATGTATGTTTTCCGCTTTAATAAATAACTTGTGCATATATGTATATATTTCTGGAGAATATCTCATGTTTTTATTATTGTTTTGTTTGTTTTATTTGTTATTCCAGCGGCTTATATTTTTTGTAATTTTTAGGATGTCAACAAGACAGTCTGGAAGGTTAGCAAGAAATACTTAATAAATAACAATGTCTGTACTAAGTATAACATATGTGCAATTGTATAAATCATTAATCCGCCTTCTATATCCGCGTCTCTATAAACTCCTCGGTAAATTAAATATATATGTACATATTTTTACTTTAATATTAATGTTAGTGTTACAAGATTTACATTTTCACTGCTCTCTCAGCTAAGTTGACTTTAATCCTTTAGCTTTATTAATGGCTCATTTTAAATCTCTCTCTCGGGTCATCTTTAAAAGTTTCGAAAAGAAAAAGCATTCTCTCTGCTCACCAAAGCCAATGAACTAATAGCACTTTTTTATGAAAAAATGCATTTATTATCCTCTAATGATAAATTAAACACATTGAAAAAGTCTTAAATTAAACATAACCTAAGTCGCATCGAAGCAAAACCTAATAATAATTTGAAAATAAACCGCTGACCCATATACCGTTAACCTTTATCTTATCAATTTATTACCACAAAATATGGCATTATCCAGGCCTCCTTGGCGAAAATCTGTTGTTGTTTTGTCCTAAAATTTAACGGTTAAAACTTTTCGCATTTGCGAAGTATGCACTCAATGGATTATTGATAAAGTTCTCGAGAATTCTTAATCGCTTGAAATGCAACAAATATACAGACGCATCTACATACATATATTTTCCGCTTACTAACTTTGTGCGATAAAGGATATGGTGAAAGAACCTGCACAAATGAAAATATAAAATAAATTGAAATTTGATTGTGTGCGCAAGCTTTTATGTGGTAAACACAGGTAGAGACTATAAATTGATTTTATGACACCCGAATTGGCTGTGAAAGTCTTGATAAAAATTTGGCAGAAAGTATGCAAATGGAACTGAATTGAAATAATATAACTGTATTTACATATACTATATAATGTAAATTTCAAACGACTTTTTGTAATACTTATCCTTTTTATCAATTTTTAAAGTCTTCTTGTTTGTTCAGTGGAAGCATAAATAAGCTGAAAAGAGTTGAGTAGAACAGCAAAGAGCTGTAAAAGTAAACGAATTATGAATGAATGATGAAAGACGCTGAGGGTAAGCTTCCTTCGTGGCGCGAAAGTGTTAGAGAGCAGAGAGAGGAAGATAAATGAATGAAGGAAAATGTTGGCATGGCAGATATGTAAGAATATGTTAATATTAAATGGTTATATATGTATGTTTACTTTTAAATTTTTATTATCTTAAGAAATGTGTGGTAAATCTAATGCCCATAAATTAAATTTTCTATGTAAAGGTCAATATGAATGATCAAAGTCACTAATCAGCAAACGATCAGCCTTATTGTTCCATGTCACTAATTATTATATATTTCAGAAATTGTTTCAGTATTTTATTAATTTATTAAGATTATCATATTTTTTACATTTTATCACACATATTTACCTTCAAATAATTAGTTCAATTTGTTTTATTTGTGTTAGTTCTTTATAAACATTTTATCTGTTATTGTTGTTATTGTGAGAGCACTGAACTAATATAGGACCTCAGAAATTGTGCCCTGTCTATAATTTGCAAACAAAACTGAAATATATATACAACATAGGAGTTCACACAACACTCAGCAAGTGGAAACAATTAAAATTAACAAACACACACAGGTCCCCCGAATCTGCCGTCTTGTGTATGTCATTTCGACGCCGCAAGCTAATTAGTTGATTTCAATTCGCATGAAATGAGCAGCTGGTAACAATTTTTCAGCCGCGTACCTGAAAATAAATAAAAAGCCAGAAGATTATTTTATTTTGGTATCAAAATCTTTTTATGCGAAAACCGCAAGATCTTCAAAAGAAATCTGTAATAACCATTTGTTTGTGTTTTGAGAAAAATACTTTGTGTATAAGTCAACGCACTCAATAGGGCGTTTAATATACTGAGTACATATAAAAATGTCAGAGGAATGTAACGTACTAAATTTTGTTGAAATTGCTCGGGCTGGTCTCGAGATATGTGATTTCACTTAAAAGTGGGCGGTACCACGCCCGTCGCCCAATTTGGCCCGGCTCCATTAAGGCTTCTCGTTTCATCTCAAGGCAAAATCTAATGTCACTCCCGTATTTAGTTGGTGATTTATCGCGCTTCTAGTAGATTTTAACAGTACCGGGAAGTGAGCGAGATTATCATTCGTTTTTATCCATTTTCCTACCGTCGCTTGGAGGTCTTATAGTATTTGTGTTGGATGAATCTGGTTGTGGTAGGCGAAATGTACATTAAACATACAAGAGGGCGGCTTCCCGCCCACTTTTTAAAATTTTTTTGCCTACATAGGAGTCTGAAAATTAGAGTTTCATAACTTAATTTAGCGTTTAGTAATGCCGCTTTATACCCTTAGAGGTAATGTCGTTTTCTGGGCGTGGCAGCGGTTCGATTGCGCCCATCTAGGAACTCCTACTTTTTTCACCAGGAAACATGTGTACCAAGTTTCATCAAGATCATCAGTCAGATTTCAAATCGTCTCGTCATTCCGATCAATTATTTATGTAAAATAACCCTATACCTATCTTGTTTATTATACTCTATAGCAACAAGTTGCAACGGTATAAAAATTTGTTACTTTGTTGAATAGAAATTTTTTGCAGTTCAAAGTATTGCTCAAAGTATTGTACCATACAACTTCCATAACAGTTATTTAAACACGTTTTCGGCGAAAGCAACAACAACTCCAACAAAAACAAGGAATATTTGGGCACTAATACCGTCACTAGCCTAATAAATAACAAGTGGTCAAGAAATGTCAACATTAGCTTTGAGATTGGTCGCCAACTTCAACAGGGTCCCACACACCTCAGAGATATGCGTGTTCTTTTTACATATGTATGTAGGCCTGCTGTCGTTTGCGGCATAACATTTATCTATTTTACTGGACACAAACTCATGTATATACTCGTTTGCATATATTCTACAATATATTTATATTTTCAAGCCTGACTGTAAGCCTGTGCGCCTTACAGGTGGGCGAATGTCCGTTCAAGTAAAGGTCACAACTCGTGTTGCATTAAAAGCAAACAAAGCGCTGCATTCCTCGAAAAATAAAATTGAGTTTGTTTTACTGTTGCGGTTTCTTAGAACTGTAAATATATCTTTTATGCTCATATAGATTCGACCTTTCAGTTTCCTTCCACTCAAGTTCCTTCTGATTTACTTTCTGTTTGTATTTCCGTTGCCAGAACAAATGCTTTTCAAGTATTTTGTTATTTTTTTTAATGATAGTCGCAGCAGTCACACTTGCATATTCTACTGTTTGGTATAGCAATTTGTCACCATTCTATTCAACGGTATAATTACTTGCTGAACAAAATTGCTGAGTCAGTTTTGTATTATTTACCATAATGTATTTATCAGATGTTAAAAAGTTTTAACATTTCTTTGTAATGGGCCTTGTTGTTGTTGTTTGTTTATTTGAACAAAGCTAAATAAGAATATTCCATTTTATACTTTTGTGTTATATATGAAGCAATTTTAACTAAATTCTTAAATATCTTCAAGGTTTAAGGTTGACAGAGCGTATACGCAACAAATTGTAAACATAATAAACTGTTATTAGCTTAAGCGGTTATATGGAAAAGTTTCTGGATATGCGAATAAGATTATATAATATTATATGATAATATGGAAAATATTGAAGCTGGCATCTGAAAGTAAGCCGGGTCTTACGAGTACTTGAAAAGGCGTCACCGCATATCGCATAAATGGGATTTCAGTACTAACAATATTTGTTTTATATTTAACAAAGTGTCTGAAGATGTTTTTATACATTTTGGTAACACAGAAATGTGCGTTAATTTAGTGAAATGAGCATAACCAAATGATAAAGAGATTAATGATTATCAGATACGTTAATTGACAGAAATTTATTTATTAGTGATCTTTAGTTAAAAAAAAGTAACGGTTTAATTGCAAATATTAAAAACAAAAAATTCTCTAAAAGATACAGATTCTTTAAAAATATTCATTCGCTCTTTATATGTAGCAGATTTAATATTTTTTGGTTTTTTAATTGATAGCCAAGTAAGCATCTCAGCTTTTCAAAATTATAAAATTGTAAAGAGTGCTGTAGTTTGATTTTAAGCTCGAGATAACAACAAAAATATTGTAGTAAGATATAACGTTTTCTTCCTAAATGAATAGATATATTCTAATACCTTCATTTAAGGGGGTACTCTCATGTGAAGGCATACATTTTACCTCTTTTTAGGAAATTTTTTTATGCGTTAACAAAATTCAATCATTTTAATTTTTTAATATATTTTTATTTGTAGTTTGAAATGAACAAAAAAAAATTTTTTTTTCGTTTTTTACATTTTCAATATTGTTCGGAGCAGCTTCTTTCACAATGGAACTACCAATAAAGAGTAGCATTAATATTATGTTATTATTTATACTTAAGTTTACTAAATTTATATGAGTACATATATTCCACCAACTGTGGTGAGAAAGCAGCATTGTAAATATTTAATATTAATTGTTATCTGGTAACTCTTATTTTGCATATCCACCACATCATTACTCGTTATTCTAATTCTTCGTTTCCCTTTATCCTTTAATATTTTTATACATACATACATGTAAGAACAATTAAGCTTAGCTTTGCCTAAGCCTAGCATCATAGCTTTACTTCGCTTTTTACATTCGATACCCGCGCACGCATTAGTTTGTAGTTCTTATATTCGCAATTCACCTGGTAAACCACCAGCCACGTAACTTTCTATTCGTTGTTTTATATATATTTATATTAATAAATATTTTGTAAATATATATCGTCGTTGTTTATTTCGCGATTCGAAGCTATCAAAAAAGCTTGGTAGCTCAACAAATATATTTTTTTTTTAAATCAAAGTAGTCCCCAACAAAAAAATTAGTTCACTGGTCATGGTAATAGCGGTTGTTCTTGTTGTCTGAAATAAAAAAATAGAATGGATTATTGTTCAGTAGTTCTGTGTCTATCGCCCTACAAAATATAATCAATTTCATTAAAAAAAATGTCGAACTTCAAACAAAGTCACGAAAATCTTGTTTTTTTCGTTAAAAATCGTTTCAAAAAAATATGAAAATATTTTCGAAGATAAACAAAACAGACTTGTCATGGCGCCTGGTAGACATTCGCTTACGACACGTCGGCGACTATGAGCTGTAACTTATCAAATACTATGAATTTCGTCTGAATTTTTCACAACATGCTTTCAATAGGTTTTACTGTGAAAATATAAAAAAAATCGATTTTTCGAAGTGATTACATGAGAATACCCCCTTAGTATCTTCACTTTTTTTCACAACTATTACATTGTTTTTTCCTTGCCTCAAAGAATATTTCAATTATTTTAATTCTTAAGTATTTCGCTCGTTGTGGTTTTTCGGAACTTCTGCAAATATTGCCGTTCGTATTATTTTGTTGCAAAAGTTTTGTACGAGTGCTCTTTCGAGTGCTTAAATTTCCAAAAAATGATATTTGTGTGTCATGCCCCATCGTCTGCCTCTTCGGGTTTTCTTACATCAGCACGCTTTGAAGAAGAAATAGGAAAATTAACAAGCCCGAATTTTCAAGTCATGCAGGCATAAGTCGAATTATTTAAAATTATTTTTTTGTTGCTACACATTGTTTGTTAAGTTTGAGAAACAATAAGCCTAAAATTGTATGCCAATTTTACTTCTTGACATATAATTTTCTGGTTTATTTTATTCCATTATTTGTTTGCCTTTCTAGAAAAATTCTTTTACATATATCAAATTTCATTTTGAAGGTAGCATTCAGGGGGCAACTGGAGGGATAGTGACACTTATAATCTGGCTTTCTGGTATATAACGTAGTTTCTTAAACTCCATATTTCTTTTTCGACAGAGTTGGGCCATCGACCCAACCAGCAGCTCCAACAACAACAAACTAAAGAAACCATGAAACTCGGTGGCGGTGGTATAATGGTGTAGACATGTTTCACTTGGTGGAATATTAGTCCAAGACATAAAATAGTCGGACTACCGAGAAGAGAACTAGAGACTAAGAGACTATCTTAATACTTTGCTAACATATTTGCCTGAGTTTGTAGACAAGATAGAGGAAATCGCATTTCAATATGATGGAAATTCGAAGCATACCGCTAAAATAGTGAAACAGTGGCTTGAAAGTTAACCATTTAGCACTTTCAAATGGCCAGCATAAACTCTGAATCCTAATCCAATTTAGATTTTGTGGGCTGTTGTGAAGCGAACTCTCTGCCAGCACGATTATACCCCAAAAAAATTGAATGAGCCTTGAAATCGTATCAGGATACCCTGCGCAAATATTCCTGGTAACACTTGGCTCCAAATGTTAAACACATTATTTCACTTCAGTTCACAGTCGCCAAAAAAATTTACAAACTAAGCGAAAAGGGCAACAATAAATAGCCACAAATATTCCGATTCCACATTTTTTAAGCAGACAATCGCCGGATACCGCACGACGATACCACGTTCGTTCACTGCCTGAGTCTTGCATAAATGAATATTTTCTTAAGTGCACACAATTATTTCCACCAGTTCTAGGTCTGAACCATCTTAAAATTATAGATATCCGCTAAAATCCACCGATATTTGATACGAAGCTCTATTTAGCCAAAGAGGTTACGCAGCAGGACACTCGAGCATGTGGGTGTGTTGGTCACTTGGTAGTACATATACACATACAAAGCGATATCGATTTCCAACTGAGCGCGCACACAGCGTGACAGCTTCGTAGAATGTCATAAGCGGGCGGTATTCACTTAGACTTAACCACACGACCACACAAAATGTCACATCGGTTCATAAATAACAATTTTGGCATTTGCTTATTATTCTTGGTATTGCTGTCATATTGCTTGGTTATGGTTGTTGTTGTAATCATACTTGTTTTAGGCAGACAGCTTGCTTCGCGTGCCACTCAGCACAATGCCCAACAGCTTAAGTGATTTGCACTGATTTCAATTGTCATTTGGCGGAACGAGTCAGCAATTTTTCCAAGAAAACACACTTTATATTCATGCGGGAACCTTAAACGCGACCCTTTACTTATATTTTTTCCAGCTTCTAATTTACTTACGCCCTAAGACGCCTGTAATTAGATTGCTCCAGCTTTTTAATCTGATTTTTCCTTTGTTTATTCTTTCTTTCTGTGTCATTGAAAAGCAAGTTGTTTATGTTGATACATACTTGTATATGCATACTCTAAGAATCAATTACTCTTGCTGGAAGTTTTATATTGTTGTAGAAATTATATACTACCAGATGTAATCATGTAGTATATGTATATGAAAGTTAAAACTTTGTCGAACTTCATGCATCACGCCATTCGGTGTAGAAATAAGTTTGACCCCCATCTAGAAGGTCATCACAGGCGGTGGCTGTAATTGTGTCAGCTACGACTATTTGCAAACTTTGCTTCATTAACGTAATCCACTCTACAACTTTGGGCATAACCATTATCAAGCACATTCTCTTATTTACTTACCTACTTTCATGGTCAAAATTACTTCTGTGCTAACACTCTAAAGAATACTATTTTTCTTACTTTCATATCTGAGACAAATTACTGGAGTATGTTTATATTATACATATACAGTTTTAATCATGAAACGAAACAAGTTCTTTTAGTAAACTTGTGCTTGAAAAATACCATATGTATGTACATACATATATAATATATATATTATATAATCAATACAATATGTACTCGTATATGTACAAGTGAAGTATGAAGCAATACTTCTGGCCAGTGCTGAAGAATAAAACATTGACTCTGTAATCGACCGTTCCCACAGCAAAATCTATATATTCAGCGACGGGTCAAATGGTGAAATAGCAGAAGGAGCCGGCTTTCTTTGTAGTAATCTTCATACAGAAGTTAGTCACAAACTAAATGATTAGAATTCTCGAATGCCCGATCTTCATGCGAATGAGACGGGTTATACTATATTCCACGACTCCCAATGCTACAATTTCAGAGATGGAATAAAATCACATTATTTACCAAATCTACGGAAGTACTGGATAAGCCTTAATTTGGCTGTCCCTCGAGAGTACAATGAGGATAATGATGGCTTATATGCGGCCGCCTGCCGCGCCTCACTTTTCAACCAATCATTTAATATTATTTTATCAAAGTGTTTGCGTCAAAAAAATCAGACGAACGCTAATAAGCGTTCTCTCTGTCTCTGAAAGAATTTGGTTAGATCTGCCTACATTTTTATTAATTCAGGACAAATAATGAACTAAATACGAGAGAAAACTGTTTCGCCATTTAAGAGTGGGAAGTTTTTTTCTGGATTTACGGCACAGAACTAAATTCAGTGAACTACAGTCAATGCAACACAATATTATTAATGAAATACCGTTACTGCCTACTGCGACATCAACATTACAGAGAAGAAAAACGTGTGTTTAAATAATAACAAACCATTTTCGCTTTGGTAGGCTGGATTTGCTGTGCCCAAACGCGTGTGTGGTTACGACTTTTTGATGTAGTTCGATATAAGAATCAACATATATCTGCACACATACATACAAATATGTGTTTGAATGTTTTGCGAATATACTGACTCACTTACATATTCATGGGTATACAATGTAGACCAATGAGAAATTGAAAGCCATATTTTCTAGGACCTTTTATGAAACAGTTTGTTGTGTCAGTTATTTGTATTTAGAAAAAACGATGATGGAAATATTTTTTCTGCCAATTTTTTGAGATTTAATATTCACTATTTAATAAAAGCCATAAAGGAATTATATGGAGTAACATGTACTGTATGGGCATATATGAATAAAAATAGTCAGATCAATATACTATTAATATATCAGCCAGCACGTGGCAACTCGCATTTGTTCAGTAAACGAATTCGATTACTGCAAAGTGAGCTCGTTACTGTTAAGAATATAAACATACAAACGATTTTGGCAAGTCAAGGTCATTTACTTATTTTTTTCATCAAAATTCTTGAAATGAAACACGCGTCGTCATTTAATTCACATACATGTATCGAAAACTTTTATAGAATCTTTAAGGCTAACACAAAGTGTAGATATTTATGAAATGATATTGCAATTTGACGATATTGATATCATTGGCTTTAACAACCGGGCCGTTATTGCTGCTTTCTCAAGAATGGATAAGGCAGTGAAGCAAATGTGTCTGGTAGTGAACGAGGACAAAACGAAATATCTCCTTTCATCAAACAAATAATCGTCGCACTCACGATTTGGTTCCCTTGGCATTGTTGACAGTCATAACTTCGTAGTCGTAGAAAATTTCGTCCATCTTGGAAACATTATTAACACTAACAACAATGTCAGCCTCGAAATCCACCGCAGAATAACTCTTGCCAATTGGAGCTACTTTGGACTGAATAGGCAATTGAGAAGTAAAGTTCTCTCTCAACGAACAAAGACCAAATTCTACAAGTCACTCATTATCCTCGCCCTGCTAAATGATACAGAGGCATGGACAATGACATGGTTCAGCGAATTACTGACTAGGTCATGTCGTCCGAATGGAGCTCTGAAAGAAGGTGGTGAAGGACCTTGCTTTGACAATTTTTGAATTACCGTTATTATAATATTATATTTTCTTTGCAAGTTAACAGACACTTGTTTTATCTTCGAAATTGCAATCTCAAATACGTTCAACGAAATTGCAGATTTGCAAGTTGTCTTTCATCGCTGTCTAGTGAAAGCCAAATCAGTGCTAATGACTGCGACAAATACGTGAAAGCACATACAGACAAAGTTGACGGCAAACATATCTGCTTGTCATTCACATAAACTGCGGAGAAAAGAGATTTTCAAATATTTTTTTTAAATTTTGGTGATATTGTCCTTGGAAACTATCGTCCATTGGCAGTGATGAGATTGAGATTATAAGTCTAAGCATAGCTAGAGTGTTCTAAGCACACAAACAGGCTCACAAGAGATTGTGTGTTTGAAGTCAAAGTTTTTGGGTTGCCACTTTGTGATGTTAAATCTGTCAAATGTCAAACAAGACAAATAAATTACTTTACTGTGAGCAGCGCACACTTATGTACAAACAAAGAATTAAATACCATTTGGAGAAAATGTTTGAGAATTTAATCAAATGAAAACTTACTGCCAGACATCGAAGTCTTTGAGCGGCAACAGCAGATGCGATAAATTTTCATTTTAAGAATTTGCATTTATACTTAAGCGTAGTTGGGTGTGGTAGATACTACTACTGTACATCCCTACATTGTATACTTACTCAAAAATATGCTTATATAACGATTTGAGTGTGTAAAGGTATTTATTTTTGGTTTGCAATGTGAATTCCGCATACTTGCAAGCGTAAATTCGTCAAAGATATTAATTTAATGTTGTTGTACAACAATTTTGTGAATTTATGTTCGACAAATTTTTCGCCATTTGTGTCCTTTAAGCGTCTACTATCATGACTGTTGTCACGTGTGCCATCAATGATGGAGAACGGAAAAATGATTTAGAAATATTTTGGCAATTAAAAAATTTTAGTCTCCGGCTCTGCTTAAATGACTTACTGCACTAAAAAATGTTGCGAATCCTTTTAAGCTATGTGCCACTCCGGCGCGACTGTTGAAATAAGTGATGATGGACATGAAGGTTGAAAGGGTGTTGCTTTTATTTATTTAGGCTCTTCCGCTGCGCTGCACTAAAGGGTAAAGTTAAATGGTGCTGATAAATTCAATATCCGGTCGATAGTTGAAAAAAGTTCGATCGGCAATGCCACACTGTTGATGCTTGTTGTTCTCTTGGTTACTAGTCGGTAGGTAGTAGATTTTAGGCGGTATTAAAAATATTTATAAATATCTTTTGTATATGAAAAATAAATACAATATTAAATTTTTGGCACAGAAATGCTGTGAACTCATTTCATAAAATGTATATGCCTATATAAATGCTTGTAT
>JBAWJQ010005133.1:0-26547 GCA_037783105.1 Bactrocera zonata | reverse complement strand
TGACAACCGGGCGCCAAATTTCTTGCATAAATGATTATCTTCTCAGCTGAATCTACTTGCTTATATCAATTCATGGTACCAGACATCAACATCATATGCCAATCTCCGGCAAAGGACACCGATATTTGATTCGCAGCTGAATTTGGTCAACGACATAAGGCGACCGTTTGTTTGTAATTGCACAAAATAATATTGAATTTCAGTTTAAGGCGCACATAGAGCGAGAGTGTCACTAAATGTAATGAATTCCACACATTGGGTGCCTATTAGAGATGGCGCATCTACTTGATAACAACGCCAACAGTTACTGCTGAAATTGGCTTTTGCAAAAATATTACTCAATTCAAGGGAACTCAAAGGCTTTCCTCTGCATATATCGCTTTCTGCATTAAATTTAACCACATTCACATATTGGCAATTTACTTAAAGATCATTTGCCTTCAAGTGACTTCGCGGAAATTTGAAAGAACACAAAAGAGTAAATGCGAGGAAAGCTTATACCTTTGCTGTCTTACGAGTGATTTAATTCAAAATGCAAAGTCACTGCTCCTAAGCCATATCCAAAGTATAGTCGTATGCAAGGCCCGTCCTTAAGTGTATGTAAAGCACTTATGCTGTTCATTTCTTTTCCTCTCCTCCTGCTTTCATTTTTTTCTTCCTGCTGAGCATCACTGCAGCGTATCGAATAGCATTTGATAAGGAATCAAAAGCAAGTTGCTTACACTTACGTATGTACAATTGGTACTTGAGCAAGAGAGAGGTTGTCACTCTCCTCTAACTGACAGTTTGAATGAGATTTTGTAATCACAATGTTGAGTTCTGGCAATCGAAATGTTGAGCCATTTTTGTTTAAATTCGAGTTTTCGCATCAAAAAAGCAGGCAATAATTGATTCCTTAATTCAACAATTAATTCACTTACTTACATTAAAGTTTTTATTTAACTATAGAAATTATATAGTTTCATTTACATGCTCCTTTCTTTACTGAAATACGAAGCATTATAATATAACTATATGTATGTATTAATGATAAGCTTTGTCTAAGTACATGATTCACGCCATTCGGTGTATAGATATATTTGTACTGACCTTAGAATTACGACCGCAGGCAGTGACTATTTATGATTAAGTTACGCCTATTTGCACACTACGCTTGATTAGTGTATTTGATTACACAACTTTGGCCATAATCATTATTCACTCACTTCTATTCATGCATTCACTTAGCGATTTACCTATTTTGGTGGACTGAATTAATAAATAACATAGAAAGTTGAGCATGTATGCATTAGTCTCTATGTATGCACATACATATGTACATGTGAAGATATATAGAAGAAAATGGGAAATTGGAGAAACAACTTTATTCCACCAAGCTTAACATTTAATAGAAACGTATTACTACTCTAAGCAAAGAAACATATTCCTCTAGATAAAAATTTGTACATAAATAAATATGTAATTTAGCTCTGGAACTTGGTTCCATAATTAAAAGAATGTTACTGTCATTTATTGTAGTCTCTACGTCTTCAAATGAGTGTTCATTCAAAAGCTCTACATCGAAATAAATATTAAAAACAAAAATATTTTGTTAATTTCAGAATATCGGATTTTTTCGATTTATGACACGGAACAAATTGCGTTTAACGGCTTCTACTAAAATCGATAAAAAGCAATGTGCCAATAAAATACCATTACTCTTTCCTATGATACCACCATAATGGAGAGGAAAACAATTTGTGTGTAAAGAGAAATAAATCACTTTTGTTTTCGAAGCTGAAATTGTTGACCTCAATTTCGTGTCTGATTTTGTCATTTTGTTTTTTTATAGTTTGATTTAAGTATATATACAAATATATAAAAATAACTCAGAAATACCCTTACTTCACCACGTGCATTACTTATTGATGCACCCATGGGAAACTTAACGGAACTGAGTACGAGTATTAAACGACAAATTGTTGGAATTTGACACTTTATTTAACTATTTGCCTTGTCAGGTATTTAAAAAGCAGCCATGAAGATTTTTTAGTGATTTTATGTCTGCGATTCAATAAAAGCAATAATGCAATAGTATTGATCGAAATTTGTATGTAACATACATTTCACACACATGACAGCTCGTGTTTAATAGAAAAAGCTATATGCGATGACCGCAATGTCAGCTCGTTACAGTTACGTGTTTATGTACATACAATTTCGGCAAGTCAAGGTCATTTGCTCGTTTTCCCAATCACAAGGCTTTGAAACCTGGCTAAATGAGCACCTGACCCCCTCTAAATATAATATAACTACACCCCACACATACACACCATAATCAACATATCTTCACCCCACACTGCACATCCTATACTCAACACATTGGCATCATGCGGATCATTTCCGGTCATCCCACACTACGTACCACACTCAACACATCATCTTTTACACCACACCTTTCGCACCACACATGAGGACACCACACACAATCAACAAAAGGAACTGGCGGACGAGGCCAAGTCCCTTTTTCTAATACGATCCGCACGCCTGTACGCATCTCCGGTCAACGAGTCATTTTTTCTCCGCTTTGAAGTCGTCGTCAAATCAAAGGCGAGTTCGCCGTGAGTTTTATATAAAGTGTATATGGTCCTTCGAAGCCGTACCGAACGGCAGCAGTGGTAATAATACAAAAATATATATATATATATAAAAATAAATAACAAGAATAATAAAAATCGGTCGGTGTTACGGTATCGCGTTACTAAGACAAAAAACAAAAAAAAAGTGTTGGAGAACAAAAAAAAAAATCACGGCAGAGAAAACGGTAGTGAAAAAGAAAAAAAAACCCCGTTGGTGACAAAACGGGAAGAAAATAAATACACCGGTAGTGACAAATCTTTGGGAAAAAAGAAAAAAAAAACAAATTTGAAACGATTGGTGACAAAAGTTGGCAAAAACGAAAAAATATAACATGTACAAAAAGGCATAACGTATAAAACAGTGAAGAAACGTACAAAGTGCAAAAAAAAAACAACGGAGAAGAGTGCAGTGGTGAACAAAACGAACAAAAATATATATATATCTATATATACATATATCTTTATATATAACAAGAAAAAAAACACAATCGAGACAAAAGATCGCAGTGTGCTAAAACAAAAAAAAAAAAAAAGAAAACAGGTGATAAAAGTGCAGTGTCATACACATACAATATACATACATTTATGTGTATGTAAAAAGTTAGTGAAAAAGTCAAAAACAGGAAACCAAATTTGGCAACCAACTACGAATATGTATATGTATATATACATACATACAACATAAAAAGTTAAAGTGGAAAGCAAAGCACAACTAACACACAAAAAAAAAAAAAAAAAAAGGTCTAAACCATCAGTGAGGTGAAAAGGTGAAAATAAGGGAATAAGTGAAGTTTAGATACAATAACGCACAAACAAAAAAAAAAAGGAATAAAGAAAAAAGAAAACACAAAGGCACCAGGGATTCACCACAGCAACCAACAGCAAAGGGATAGGAGAAAGAATCAAAGGCACAAGCAAAGGCACAAGCGCAGGCACAGGCACTGGCATATACACACAGACAAATACACTCATATTACATATTATATACAAAAGCCCCTGGCGGCAATCCAAGTGAGTTGTATCGTCTCCTTTAAATTTTTATATATTATATCATATGTATGGGTTAAAATCTAAAATATAAAATTTCCGGTTCAGACCAAAATTCCGGTCGGAAAAAAAAAAAAAAAAATTTTTTAAATTATATTAAAATTAAAAACCGTTACCAAACTGGTTTTGGTGTTCGGTTTATTTTCCGGTAAAAACCGAAAACCGCTAACAAAGCAGTTTGGTACTGCGTATAACAGATTAGTGATTGCCGGTAAATGCTTACCGTTGTGTTATGACACAAAACTACCCCTAAAAAATATATACTTATAAAAGTTCAAGTATTTACTTGCGAAATTTCCGGCAAGACCCCTTATACTTCACCAAGTATAAGCAGGATTGCTTAAAATAAGCTACGGCAATCAAAGGAAAAAAAAAAACAAGAAATGCGTATTTGCGAATTAAATTTTATACCATACATACATATGTACATACATTTCACATATATTTATAAAAACATATAAAGAGCATAACGGGCTCCTTTACCACGCAAATCATATGCATATATTCATATTGCAAATATCTACATTTAGTACATACATATATATATTTTCTCATCATCATTCTATTTTCTTTTCGCGGCCTCGTCTCACTGCGTACATATATACATACATACTTATGTATATGCGGCGCAGTTACACAAATTATATACATTCTGACTAACAAGTGAAATTACCTACGGTCGGTTAATTCTCTTTTCGGTGTTTTTCGTATAAACATATATACGTATATATATACACGCGTATATATATATGCACATACGGGCGCATATAAATATAGTCAATATATACTGGAACAAATACCCAATCGACATTGGGTACAAATATATAACAAATATATATATGACAAAAAAGGTTTTTATAACAACTTTTCATAATTAAATATTTGTACAAAAGTGTATTGCCACATATGTAGACACGCTTGTTGCTTCAAAGTCCACATTGGCATACGTTCCGCGATACCCCTTGGATTTTGACCAACAAAACCAAGCAGGATTGCGTATAAAATATATTCGAAGTCCACATTGGCATATGTCCCGCAATACCCCTTGATTTTTGGGCAACAAAAACAAGCAGGATTGTGTAAAAAACCAAAGCGTAATACATATGTGCATACATGCATATGTACAAGGTGCAGTGATCTCTAATACGAGCGCTCATTAGCACATAACAAATAAAATATCCGCCTATAGGTATACCCTATAGGACATTTGGACAATAAAGCATATATAAAACAAAATACATAGACAAATTAACATATAAAAAATTTCCGGTCTATAATAAATAACAAAATCAAAAATAAGCGATATTCTTTACGTGATTTGGAAAACTCTTATTTATATAAAAGAGTTCACGTCTAAACATTTCGTTCAAAACTCTTATTTAAGCAAAAGAGTTCGCGTCCAAACATATAAGTACATATACATACATATATACAAAAACATTTTGAAAGTTCGGCTATCAAAAAGCCATTGGTTTTATTAATTCTCGTTGAAACTCTTGCATACAAAAGAGCTTTCTTTTCTATATTATATACAAAACTATTTCTTTACATCTATTAGTCTAGTACACTTAGACATTTTAATATTATTTCAAAACATTTTCTAAATGAGTTCAGATCCAAAAGAATCTAAAGCAATAGAATCACTAAAAGTTCCAAAAATGGTTTTAGAAGAAAAGAGCCCATGTACACCTGCTGAAGCTACACGCTCAAAGCAAGGTGCCACAAAACAAAAGAGGGGTAAAGATATTTCTTATACAAAATTCATTGCTGAGAGTGACAGTTTGATACGATACTGCACTCGATTTTCATCTTCACCGATTCAAGACAATTCGGAATCGGTCTTAGAAATCAAAAAAGATAATTTAGACAATTTCTGGACACGTCTCCAAGCGGCATGTGACGCAATCGTAGAATCTGACGACTCAGATCTACCGGAAAATTTTAAATCCTCGGCATACACCAAGTATGAACACTGCCTAGACCAGTTCGAAGACACAAAGGCAATGATTTCTGATCAACTAAAGCTTAATTAAGAGCAATTGCACCTACTCCACAACCGAGAGTAGAGCTGCCACAAAGTACAAAGTCCAAGAGGCAAGTTCAGGCATTCACCTTAAAGTGCCAGTATGCGACACAGATATATTTCATGGTGGTTATGAACAGTGGCCGTCCTTCCGGGACATGTTTACAGCCGTGTACATAAACCATCCTAAATTATCACAATGCGCAGAAGTTGTATCACCTCAGATACAAAACCAAAGGTCAGGCAGGCGTCATAGTCAAACAGTTCGCATCTCAATGACGAAAATTTCAATTTTGCTTGGGAAGCTCTTAAAGCACGTTACGAGAACGAGACGAATATTGGTCGACAAGCAAGATGACGATACTAATGAACTTACCAAAAATTCAGAAAGAAACCAGTGAAGAATTCATCAAAGCTTCAATCCACGGTTTCAAATTGTTTGTCTGTTTTATCAGCACAGAATATTCCCACAGATAATTGGGACCCCATTCTGGTAAATATATGCACAGCTGCATTACCAGAAAAATCGTTACTTTTGTGGGAGCAATCGCTCTCATCGTGAAGAAAGTGCCCAACGTGGCAGCAAATGAAAGAATTTCTTACTACCCAATACGAAATCGCAGAAAGGGTAGATAAAAACATAGATCAAGTAGACGAAAAACGTTCAAAACGACCTCAATAGAAGCTTCAATAGACCCCAAGCAAGTAGCCACAATAATTCAAATAGAAACTTTTTTAAAAATCAATCGTTCTCTTCCGAACAATATAAACAAACGTCATTCGAACTGTGCAGAGGAGGGCACAAATTAAAATTGTGCGAAAAATTCAAAAAAATGAATGTTAGCGATCGAAACAATTTCGTAAGAACGAAAAAATTATGTACCAACTGTCTGTCACAAGCGCATACGCTTAAAGATTGCGAAAGCAAATTTAATTGCGTTTACTGCCATAAAAGACATCATTCAATGTTACATATAACAAATTTTTCCAGCTCACCCCCAAACAATGCAAACGTAAAACGAGCAACAGGATTAGTTGCCACAACAAATCCTGAAAACTGCCAAGAAGCACCATGCTGCTCAAAGGCGATGAAAACCCAAACGCTACATAGCGAAAACCACAGTAGGGTACTATTACCCACAGCAGTTGTCTCCATCGAACACCGAGGAGAACTGTTCAAACTCAGAGCCTTAATAGACCAAGGATCACAACGATCATTTATAGCGTCTAGGGCTCAAAACAGGCTTCAGTTGCCAACAAAACTGGCCAATTTTGAAATCACGGGAATGGGCGGAAGAGTTGTTCAAAACTCAAATAAAATCTGCCCCATTACCCTCTTTTCCCCAAAGTGGATAAACGCATACAAGCAGAAGCTATTGTCTTACCGCAATTAACCAATATGCTACCAAGCTATCATATAAATAGCAAGCATTGGCAAAAGGTTTCACACCTTAAGTTAGCAGACCCCAACTGCAACACTCCCGCTCAAATAGATCTCCTATTAGGCAGCGATCTCATACCACAAATTATTCTCGAAGGTATTGAGAAAATTAACAAAACACTTCTGGCGCAAAATACCATTTTCGGATGGGTCCTAAGCGGACTAGTTGCGGAACCAGTTACAACATTAACAACTCAAGTTGAGGAAGTCTCAAATGAATACCTCAATTTACAATTGAGAAAATTTTGGGAACTAGAAGAACTCCCCCCATATCAGTCACAACCCCTGAAGATCAGTATTGTGAGGATTTTTACAAAGCCACAACTACTAGATCAGAAAATGGTCGGTACGTCGTACGACTACCACTTAAGCAACAATTTCCTAACACACTCGCCTTAGGTCACTCTCGCACCTCTGCAATACAGCAGTTTCTAAGTATGGAAAGAAACCTACTTAAAAAGGGCGAACTCAAATCTGAATATGATGGTGTGTTAGAAGAATACCTCCATTTAGATCATATGGAGGAAGTAAACCCAGGGGAGAAAATCGTCAACGGCAAATACTACTCCTTTTACCTGCCACATCACGCAGTAGTAAAGCCAGACAAAAAAACAACAAAAGTAAGAGTTGTTTTTAATGCCTCGAAGACCACAAGTTCAGGCAATTCCCTAAATGATATCCTATTTACGGGACCCACACTCCAACCAGATTTAATGCTTCTGATATCTAAACTGGCGTATATTCAAATACGTATTCAATGGGGACGTTGAAAAAATGTATCGGCAAATAGGCGTACATAAAGACGACCAAGATTTTCAACGTATCATGTTCCGAAGATCCCCCACCAGTCCTTTACGCGACTTTAAATTAAAAACAGTTACATTTGGCGTTAACTGTGCACCATATTTAGCCATTCGTACTCTCCACGAATTGGCAGACAACACAAAGTCAGAGTTTCCTCTGGCAACTGAAGTGTTGAAAACTCAAACGTATGTAGACGATATTTTGTCAGGAAGTCATACTCTTCCAAAAGCATACGAATCCTTATCACAAGTAATCCCAGCCCTCAATTCCGCAGGGTTTCCATTAAAAAAGATTACGGCAAATCACCCAAATATAATCAAAAATATTCCAAACGAGAATTTGTTGGACACTAATTTCCTTATTTTCGAAAAGGAAAGTACAACAAAAACATTAGGCATCCAATGGAATGCGATATCGGACCAGTTCTCATACACGACAGAGTTCATATCCGCATTATCAGCCATCACAAAAAGACAGATTTTATCCTCGGTGGCAAAACTTTTCGACCCCGCAGGATGGCTTTCGCCAATTATGATCCAAGCGAAAGTCTTAATACAAGAATTATGGCTAGATGGAACCGACTGGGACGAGCAAGTGAAACCTCTTCGCTTAGAAAAATGGTCCCAGTTCGCAAACAATCTGAGGGACATTTCTCAGATTCAAATTCCACTATGGGTAAACTACTCCCCCGAACACAAAGTCGAATTACATGGCTTTTGTGACGCCTCAGAAAAGGCATACTGCGCTACTATCTACGTGCGCACGCAAAGTGGCACCACGACCACAAGCCACTTATTAGTAGCAAAAGCAAAGGTGGCACCTTTAAAAACTATAAGTCTCCCACGACTTGAGTTATGTGGCGCACTACTACTGTCAAAATTAGTAGCCATGGTGCAAATGCATTTAAATATGACAAAATGCAAACTCTATATGTGGTCCGATACCGAAATTGTACTAGCCTGGTTGGAAAAACCACCACATGCATGGAAGACGTATATTTCTAACCGAACGTCTCAAATTCTTGACCTAGTGGGATCAGCCACTTGGCGTCACGTAGCCAGTGCTGACAATCCTGCCGATCTAGGTACAAGAGGGTGCAAGCCACTGCACCTTGCCAGTACCACCCTCTGGTGGAATGGCCCCCGATGGTTGATTGAATCTCCTGATTCTTGGCCACAATCCCCCATGCGCAACATTATCGCCCCAGAAGGTCGAAAAATCGCCTACCTTTCACACATTATTGGATGATGCCGACATCCTTGAACAATTTTCCTCGTTTCCAAAAGCGCTCAGAGTAGTCGCTTATATGTTCAAATTCATAGAACAACTCAAAAGCAAAGTTAAGGGATCACATAATTTCCCATGCAACACAGTGACGCACCTAGAGTTACAAAAGGCAAAGGTCGCACTAATAACATATACACAAACGCGCTATTTCAGCCGCGATATATCACTACTAAGAGAATCGAAGCCGATTGATAAAAAGAGCTCACTCTTAGTCCTCAACCCATTTCTGGACACTAAAGGTCTGCTTCGTGCCAATGGTCGGCTTGCTAATTCGAGCCTAACATATAACGAACGCCATCCCATAATAATCCCAGAGAGGTCACCATTTGCCACACTGTTCCTCCACTACATCCACATCTTAATGCTACACGCCGAACATCGTCTCATGCAACAGATGGTACGCCAGGAGTATTATATCCCCCGTCTTAAGCCGCAAATCAAGAAGTGCATCTTCACATGCAAGATTTGCACTATGCACAAACAGAAGATGCGAACGCAGATTATGGCAGCACTTCCACCGGAACGCTGCAATTACGCTCTGCCTTTCACCACAACAGGTGTTGATTTTGCTGGGCCTTTCCAAGTAAAGGCGTCCATGTTAAGGTCTCCCACTCTCATGAAAGGCTATGTGGCTGTCTTTGTATGTTTCACGACAAAAGCAGTGCACCTTGAGCTGTGTACTTATCTGACGACGGAGGCTTTTCTCGCGGCATTTGCTCGCTTCGTCGCTCGACGTGGCTACCCATCAAAAATCATGAGCGATAATGGCAAAACCTTTATCGGAGCTCAACGAGCCACAGAAAAGCAATTTGTGGATTTTTTAAAACAAGTGTCACCCGACATCGTACAAAAGTACGCCCCTCAAGGTATCAATTGGCAATTTATACCCCCAAGCGCTCCTCATATGGGCGGTTTATGGGAATCAGCTGTAAAAAGCTTCAAAACCCATTTCAAACGGGTAGCTGGAAATTATAAATTCAATTACGAAGAGTTCACGACGCTATTAAATCGAATTGAAGCCGTTCTCAATTCACGGCCACTCACAGTACTATCGCAAGACCCCTCAGATTTAACTGCCTTAACTCCAGGGCATTTTCTAAAAGGAGCACCCATCCTGGCCATTCCTGAGCCAGGCGTGGAGTCGCTATCCCTATTAAATCGATGGGAACGAATAAAAATTCTCCATCATGATTTCAGCCGCCGATGGAAGGACGAATACATAAAGGATCTCCACAAAAGATATCGTTGGAAGACTCCTGAGCAAGCGCCTAAACTTGGATACTGCGTCCTCATTCACGATGATTGTCTACCCCCTACCGAGTGGCGGCTTGGCCGCATAGAAAAGCTTCATTATGGCTCCGACGGTCACATCCGGGTCGTGGATCTCCGTACGCAAAACGGAACATTAACCAGACCGCTCGTGAAGCTGTGCTTTTTACCGACTACCGACGACCGCGAATCCGAAAAACGAAAAAACCAAACCGATAATATCGCGATATAATAAAATCACAAAATTTTCAGTAATACGAGAAATACGCCAATATCGAGTGTCAAAAATAACAAACCGTTCGAATTAAGACGCCGTATAAAATAACCAAGAATCTTAGCCAAAAAATTGTCGATCAATATGACGACACGTTCATGCCACATATCGTGGCACGTTCACCATGTTTGCTTATCTGGTAGAAATTTATAATCAATAATATTCTCTATACAGATTACCATGGATATAGATACGCCAGCCGCAAATACGTCAACCGCTCGCTCGGCTACGAATGTGCCACGCAACGGGCCTACCCCAGCGCCCCGAACGATAGTTGCAACAGCATCGGCCGCTGCACCGGCAACCGCACCAGCAACAACGCCGGCACCTGTACCGGCAACCGCGCCTGCAGCGGTCCTACCCTCCGCACCTCGTGGTGGCACGCGACCACCACCAAACCCATCACAGACTTCGGAGACCCGTCGGATAAGGTGTCCCATCTGTCGACGCCCTCATCGTCTCCACCATTGTGGAATATTTAGGGGTATGCGGCCTTTGCAACGGCAGCAAGTTGCTCAGGCCCACGGGCATTGCATCAACTGCCTGTCGCACACTCATGCAACTACCGAGTGTGAGTCACGTGGGTTGTGCCAAATGTGCCACCGGCCGCACCACACGCTGCTACACCGCAGCTCGTCATGCGAGGTGAATCGGCCAGCCATCCATCGCGGCCGCATACCCCGATTCCAACCCTCAGCTCGTGCCGCACCCCAGCGGAGCGGAACATCACTGCGGCGTCGACAGCCTGGGTCACCATCTCGTCGAGCTGTGGGTCTGAGCAGCGTTGTGGCAACGCTGCAACAGCTGCAGCGCCTTTTAGGCTAAACAGTCGTTTAGGGGGGCCGGGATGGCTAAATGAGCACCTGACCCCCCTCTAAATATAATATAACTACACCCCACACATACACACCATAATCAACACATCTTCACCCCACACTGCACATCCTATACTCAACACATTGGCATCATGCGGATCATTTCCGGTCATCCCACACTACGTACCACACTCAACACATCATCTTTTACACCACACCTTTCGCACCACACATGAGGACACCACACACAATCAACAAAAGGAACTGGCGGACGAGGCCAAGTCCCTTTTTCTAATACGATCCGCACGCCTGTACGCATCTCCGGTCAACGAGTCATTTTTTCTCCGCTTTGAAGTCGTCGTCAAATCAAAGGTGAGTTCGCCGTGAGTTTTATATAAAGTGTATAGAAACCAATATGTGTTGTACTTTATTACATATGGGGTATTCCATACCAAATCGACCACTTTTGAACCCGACCCCTTAAGATTTTGCTGAAACTTATCCATCCTTTTCTACCCTTTGAAAAACATTTTTGAGAATTTTTTCAACATTTTTTGTCCAACTTCTAAAAAGATATGAATTTTTCAAAAAAAAAATGACTTTTTTATCTTCAAATAGCCATAACTTTTGGGGGCCTTTATTTTAAATTTTTTTTTTGAATGAACTTTTCGGAAAAATACACGAAAAAAATTTAACAGGATCAATTATATAAAATAATCGGTTTTTTTAAGTAAAATCGTCATTTTTTGGAAGTTCGCCATTTCTTTATTTTTTTTTCCTCAAAAAAACTTCAATTAATTTGACAACTATCCCTGCTAATACCGGAGTGGGTCGATGTTTTTTATGTTTTTTTTATTTATTTAAAAAAAAGTTGTCAAATTTTCAAAAATGAAAAAAAAAAATTTCCGTTAACTTTAGTTCTATCATATAAAAAATATAATTTAACGATTTTATGATATAATGTTCTCAATTTATAGACATAAATCATAAATCGATTCACACTAGCGTATAGTTTCTAGTATACTGACTATAGGTAAGTCAATAATTGTCCAACCCTAGTTTAAATTGAGAATATTTTTTGGCTTTGTTACATTTATAATAGGACAAATGTTTATTTCTATATTTTTGGATGCATAAAATCCTAAATATTTTATATCAAATGTGAACAAATGTTTGAATGGATAATATTTACACATTTATATGTATAATGGCGGCAACTGGCATATATATAAGGATTTATTCCTGTTTACTATATTCGAGATTTTGTGACTTTGAAGTCAATTTATGAATACACAATTAGTTTGGTTGGCCTACAATTCGTTGTGTGATATATGGCTGGTGGTAATGAATGAGTTTAAAATAAATTACCAATGAACATTCTCTCTTATATAAAAATTTGAAAAAATTTACATTCGCTAAAGCCTAGTTAAAATACAAAATGTGATCAATACTTTTCATCCAAAGTCTGAATTGTTCTCTTACCCCTTTTAATGCACTAAGTAATCATCCCTATACAGTTACGCTCGCGCTAATGTGACCTCTAATGCACTCAGCCATATGCTACCCTCATTAAGAGCTCAGATAACAGCTTTATAATATTCTGCACTTGACCATTCGTGCATAATTTCCAGCTCGTAACGAGCAAAGTTTACTTTTTCCTTCCACCAGAATCTTAAGCAAATGAAAAGTTACAATAATTTGCAATTCAACCATCAAAATATCGCATCCGAGTTACTTAATTAGCTGTAATTTATTTTCTTTGGTCACTGACCGGAAACTAGCCCAACAACCACTTGTGGGTCAACACAGTTTTCTTCAGAAAAAAGCAATGTCTTAATTGCAATCATGCAAAGAATAACTTAAAAGTATCCGCAGATAGCTCGATGTTTAATAGTAACAAGTAAGGAAGAGCTAAGGGTGTCACCGAACATTTTATAGTCTCGCATGATGAAATGATAATCGAGATTTCATTATCCGTCATTTACATATTTTTTTATTTTGCTGTAAAATTAATTAGATTAGTTCAATTTGTGTACTTTGAGTATTGAATTGCATTTTCATTTATATTATATGTATGTATGTATTATACAGAGAAGGCATCAGATGGAATTCAAAATAGCGTTATATTGGAAGAAGGCGTGGTTGTGAACCAATTTCACCCATATTTCGTACATGTCATCAGGGTGTTAAGAAAATATTATATACCGAATTTCATTGAAATCGGTGGAGTAGTTCCTGAGATATGGTTTTTGGTCCATAAGTTGGCGACGCCACGCCCATTTTCAATTTTTAAAAAAAGCCTGGGTGCAGCTTCCTTCTGTCATTGCATCCGTAAAATTTAGTGTTTCTGACGTTTTTTGTTAGTCTGTTAACGCACTTTTAGTGACTTTCAACATAACCTTTGTATGGGAGGTGGGCGTGGTTATTATCCGATTTCTTCCATTTTTGAACTGTATATGGAAATGCCTGAAGGAAACGACTCTGTAGAGCTTGGTTGAGTTAGCTATAGCAGTTTCCGAGATATGCACAAAAAACTTATTAGGGGGCGGGGCCACGCCCACTTTTCCAAAAAAACTACGTTCAAATATGCCCCTCTTTAATGCAATCCTTTGTACCAAATTTCACTTTAATATCTTTATTTATGGATTAGTTATGACACTTTATAAGTTTTCGGTTTTCGCCATTTTTTGGGCGTGGCAGTGGGCTAATTTTGCCCATCTTCGAACTTAACCTTCTTATGGAGCCAAGAAATACGTGTACCAAGTTTCATCATGATATCTCAATTTTTACTCAAGTTACAGCTTGCACGGACGGACAGACGGAAGGACAGACAGACATCCGGATTTCAACTCTACTCGTCACCCTGATCACTTTGGTATATATAACCCTATATCTGACTCTTTTAGTTTTAAGACTTACAAACAACCGTTATGTGAACAAAACTATAATACTCTCCTTATCAACTTTGTTGCGAGAGTATAAAATTAAGTAATTAATTATTCATTTAACTAATTAGCACCGAGATATTTATCTAAGTGCAAGGAAGAACTCGAACAAGGTCTGTTCTTCACTGTCGAGTAGCTTCCTCTTCTTTTCGCTTGAAATATTGAAATAATGTTTATTTATACAAGAACTCACTCTGGTTTGTATTATTGCTGAAGAACTGAAGTGAGAATATTTTGATATCAGAGTGCTATAAAAATATAAGTTTACAAAAAATTACGTGAAAGAAACACATTTGTTGTAGTATTAATAAAAATAGAAAACAGAACAAAAAAACTTGTTTATTTGAAGTTTTCACATAAATTTTGTGGTTATGTGCAAAAGATGCATCTATTGTACAAAAGTTATAGATCTTTTCATTATCCAAAACTTTGCCTTGCGACTCTTGTCTATAGGCCTCATTACTTTCGTTTTTGTCATCATCTTGTGTAACAGAGCGACTGTTGCTCATAAATTATAGAATGAGTTATTAAAGATACTATAAAAATTTTCGTAATCTCAACTGCATACTTTTTCTGCCTAATTAGCTTCATATCCGTACTGTAAGAATAATCAATATCAACAACATTTTAGATCAAATTTTAGAAAAATAACCCACAAATATTTCTGAAACTTCATTTTTAGCACTCATATAGGAAAAAACATTCCACCGAATTTCCATCAGAAGGGATTAAAGCTTCATCAGTTTTTTCGCAATGCCAATAATTCTTGTACATGAAGAATGGAAATAAATGTATTTTCTCGCCCTTTCTAAATCGACAGCCATGATAGTTAGTCGGTTGAATTTGTTACCAATAAAGTTGTTGTACCAATAATTGGCATTTATGACATACATATAACAGTTACTTTTTCTTTTCGTTTGTACTTCCGTTGAAACATTTAGTGTATTCTTCTTTCTTCATAACTTTTCTTCCAATATTAATTAAGCGAAGTAAATGCAACACATTACCAAATAATCATTACCCATTTGGCTATTAACAGCAGCGGTTTTGTTAAGAAATTAGACGTTAAAGTCAAGGATTCACAAAAAAGAAAAGAGAAATTTTTGAATGTTTTTTTCAGCTCTTTCTAGGCGCTGTAGCTTAACTCTAAGGGGTCGCTATTTTTTTTAGGTTCCCATACATTTAACATAGGAATTTTGGTTTTTTCATTCATTCAAAACTAAAATTTTACCAACTAATTTTCGTTTCTCAAAAATAACCATCACATATTCCCGCGACAAAATTATTATTCTCAGAAACTTTTTTTTATTTTTATTGAAAAAATTCCAAATTTCAAATCACTATGATTAATCGCCTAATTGAGGTAATCAAACTTTGTCGCAAAAATTTTTAAAGTTTGAAAAGTGAACTTTCGGAATACGTGATAGTTATTTTTGAGAAACGAAAATTAGTTGGTGAAATTTTAGTTTGAATGAAAAAACGAAAACTCCTCTGTTAAATGTATGGTAACCTAAAAAGAAAATAGCGACCCCTTAAAGTTAAGCTACAGCGATACAGGCTTAAGGGAGGATTTTTTCTTTGTCAATCACTAACATTTCAGGGTTTAAGAGTTGAAAATAAAATTTAAAAAGATTTTTTGAAGCACTCTAGTGACCACCCCTTGTTGGTTTAAAGCATACTTGTCGAAAGTTATAAGAGTGTGAACAGACTCATGATAAAGACGTTATGGTCGATTTTGATTTAAGTAATAAATTAAGCTTTTTAATATAAGAGCTCATCTTGGTACTGATCAAGTAATCAATTTTCTGGTTTTGGTTTTAAAATATTGCAGTTAGAAATTTATGAGCCCCAAGGCAACATCAAGTCATTACGTACTCGTATATTCTTGTCTCGTTCAATGAAGGTGGCTGCTTTAAGGAGTAATAAAAATTAAATGTGGTATCCTAATGAAAGCAAATTGTTTGCAATTTGTGTAACGAAAATGAATGCTAATGCCAGTGCTAATATCAACTACCAAAATTCGTGCACCCACAACGAATGCACACACACATACTGCAACAAGTCGGCTTGGCTTTAATTGAATTGGTGCGATAATCAGCTTGGTAGGGACTTATTTGCTTTCCCTTTTGACTTTCATCGCTTTTGTTAACAAATATATACACACACAGATTGAAGAAAAACCAAAGCAAATGATGCTATAATTAAATTGTAAAGATTAGAGAATCTTGAGGACTACCATGAATTATTTATCCGAAAGGTATAGAATTGATGGATAATGCGAATTAAGTGCGGGTGGAATACCAGAGTTGCACTGATTAGCATTTATGTAATTATAGACATAAGAGTCTGGAAATAGTAGCAAAGTTAAAAAAGAAAAATAATTTGAACACTTGAAAATCGCTCAACTTGGTTATATGTATATAATACAAGAATCACTGTGAGCAATATATAAGTAAGACTTTTTAATTTGAATTTTGCGAAAATCCATTCGTGGAAATTTTTTTTTCTAGGTTGGTATGACTGTTAGTTACATCTACGCCAATTGACGAATAAATTAAGAATTTGAAAATTATGTACAAAGTATTGCTATTTTTTTCTCTTAGCAGTATATTAATAATGCGAGCTAGAATTATTAAATCAGAGATTGGAAAATATTGAATATCACATACAAAATAAACATATTTTTCTCATATTTAATCAGGTGTGCAAATAAATGCTTTACGCATAATTAAATTTAATTTTACATAATAACAGTTGTTTACCTTTCATTATTAAATAATTTTCATTTTATCGCCTCATTAATTGCCATTTGAAAATTTTAGTTATTTTAATTCTTTTAGTTTCAGGCTTTATTAGTAAAAATAGAACATTAATACGCAATTATTTTCAATTATTGCTTTTTTACAGCTTGTCGCAGCTAATTATTAGGTAAATAAAAATTAACATTAATACTTGTATGTTCATGTTGGAATGTTGGTAGCCCAGTATAGAGATTTCAACAAAAAATTTTAGTATGGATAATTTAGTTTAATTAATGAAATATAGCACTTTTCAGTTCCATTTGTTGCTTTTATATATATTTAGGTACTGCTTCGTTACTCAAACTATACTTATTTCCAAATTCGTCGCGGCGTATGCGTAACTTTTGAGACCAAAACAAAAAATTTTTACATTTAACTATAATATAGTTAATATAAGAACTTTAAAATCTAGTAAACTTTAATTTCAGACAGCTAAAATTTAATCAACAAGAATATACAACATATTACCAATAATGCCAGTTTGGTTGATCACTTTAGATATCTTAACATTTCTAAAAATTACTGTTATTATTATATCATTTGCATGACACCGAACTCTGGGCTTATCTTCGAAATTGCAGTCTTAAAGATATGGAAATAAAATGCAGATTTACAAATTGTCTCCCATCAATGTCTAACTAAGCCAAAATCAACGCTAATGACTACGATAAATGCACAAAATAGCTAGAAGCACATGCAGGCATACTTGAAGATACTTATACATACATACAAGTATCTCGAGTCAACTACCTACGAGGCAGCAGAAAGACACTTTCAAATATTTTTCTTAGTTAAATTAGTATTATCATTGGAAATTATCGTCCATTGACTCCGATTGCATTGAGATTATCATGCGCCTAAGTAGACAAATCTGGTCAACAACAAATCTGGTATGCTGTATGTACAGCACTTGGGTTGTGGCTATGTCAATCGAGGTATACTGCAGCGTTAATCTGTCTACTAAACGTCAAACAATGAGGGCAAATGTCATGACTGTGCGCTGTGGTTAATTAAACACAAACAAACTGTTAAGCGGTAAGACTGTGTAATTCTGATTAAGTGTTGGAGAATTTAATTAAATGACAAACTACTCGGTGACATCGGAACATACTTGAGAAAACAAAACCGCAGCTTGAAATTGCAATTTGCGAATATGCATGTGTACTTAGGCTTATTTTAGTATAGTAAATACTATTTCAGCGAACCATACATATAACATAATTACTCTATTATATGGATCCATAGCGATATATGTACCTTAGGGTGATTTAAAAAAAAGGACCTTCCCGTTACAATTAAAAACTCATATTTGGAGAGGCTTTCTTAGAGGTGTCTAGGAACCTATTTTTCAGAATACCAAACAAAAAAAATTTTTTTTTTTTAATCCACCCAAATATGCATTGATGGTTGACTATGAATATCTCGTAAACGCTTAACTTAATCGAGAAATCATCAGAGACCATTTTTATAGAGCAGTAAATTTCCTACAAAACTATGATTTTCATCATTCATAATAATTTTTTTTTTCATTGAGTTATAAAATTAATAAGAAATTAAAAAAATTTCCCAAAAATAATCAAACTTTAAATATTAATATCTTTTAAACGGTTTGGTTTACGAAAAAAATCATAGAAGACCTTTTTTGTAGAGCATTAAATTTCCTAAAAAATCTAAGGAACAAGATACTTTTTCAAGTAGTTGGAAGCGAGATATAAAATTTTCTATCTGATAATAAGAAAAAATAGAAAACTGTATGTAGGAGGACCTTCCCGTTACAATTAAAAACTCACATTTGGAGAGGCTCTCTTAGAGATATCTAGGAACTTATTTTTCATAGTACCAAACGAAAAAAACAAAATATTTTTTGAATCACCCTAATGTACCTGTAAATATTTGTTTATGCGACAATTATGTAATTTAATATTTCAAAAATATTTGATCATTTACGTCATTTAAGTCTTTTCTAGTTATTACAATCATCAATAGGGCAGTCATATGTTTCGATCATAAGGCAGAAGTGAATAGGGGTTCTTAATATTTTGGGAATTCGGATATTTTAATAATTAGCTCTGCTTAAATAACATACTAAAATAGGAAATCTTTAAAGTAAGGTGGCGAGGTTTAAATGGCAATTACCGGCCTAAAGAACTACTTCACAACTATTCAAATACGGAGGAGAAAAACTGGAAAAAACATACATCAGCTTCTTTCCTAGATGTGGTCGAATGAAAGCTTGATTGGAACCTAAATGTGTTCGGCCCAATCCCAAACAGGGGGAACCTCCAATCTGCACCATATACCGTTAGATAAGTCTTCATATCATCGCATATAGTCTTATCGAGTGTAGTACAAGTATGTGGAAGAAAACACTCCAGCTATGAAGGGTTTTGTATTTAGTACCCCGCAGTGGTAGCAGAGGAAGACCAAAACCTTCACTCCGTTGGAAAGATCAGGTGAAGAAAGACCTGGCTGTACTTGGTATCTCGAAATGGCGCCAAACAGCGAAAGGGAATAAACGACTGGCGAGATGTTCTTAACTAGGCTATAACCTCGTTTAGTATACAATTTTTTATGGCAGTCAATAAATAACTAAAATTTATCTTATTATGCTATACTAAGCTCCCCAAGTACTAATTATTAATAAATAAGCCAAGGTTTTTGGAATTTTATTACTACAACTAAATTTGAAATTTACTTTTCATTTATTAAGCGACATTTTTGATTTTAAATAAATTAAAATTTTTTAATAAATTTTTCGGTTTTCTCTTTTAGTTATAAATAACCCGTTTTAATCCGGACTTACGAGATTTGACAATTAAGTAATGAGACTGATTTTATTGCCGCGCATGTGGTAAATCTGTGACCTTGAAATTCCCTTTCTCTTTTTCCGACATCCCTCCCCTCTCTATTGGTATGTGTACCATCGCTCTAGCTTGTTTAGTTCGCCTGCTGCATCAAGTTGAGTAGACGTGTGTTTGTAGTGCTCGTCACGAAAAGGAAAAACGAAATCAAGAGCAACGCGGCGGAATAAAATTTTGTGCCAGATTGGGCGAAGCAGCTTCGGAAACGTACGCTAAAATTATAAAAGTGTATGGTGATAGTCCTCTTAGTCGTGGCCAGGGGTTTCGATAGCACAAAGAGTTTAAGGGTGGGGCGTGAAAGCGTGGAAGACGAGGCGCGGAGTGGGAGACTAGTCGAGGTGCGGGATTTAAGTCTACTATCCTTCATCACGACAACGCGCCGTGCCACACCGCCCTCAGCGTGTCCCAGTATTTGGCCTCTAAAGGGATCGCCGTGTTGCTACAACCGCTTTATTCGCCTGACATGTTACCCTGTGACTTTTTTTTGTTTCCTAAAATAAAATCGGTGGTCAAAGGAACCCATTTTGAGTAGATTACGGACATCCAAGCGGCCGTGACGAGGGTACTCGCGGACATCCCAGTCGAAGCGTTCCAGAAATGTTACGAAGCATGAAAAATGCTCTGGAATCGCTGTATAGCTGCCCAAGGGAACCACTTTGAAGGGGATGGCAGAGTTGTAGAATAATTTTCAAATATACGGTTTTTATGGAATCAGTCTCATTACTTAATTGTCATACCTCGTACTAACTGACCATCTGAACTTATTTAGTTTCATATTTTTATTATATTCTAATTTTCATCCTTTTTCAAATAAACTAATATTATAACGCATATTAATTTTTCTGATATTTTTAAGCATTTCAAACGTGTATACATATATATATATATACTTATATTATCCAAATATTTATTTTATATAAATATTTCATACAAATTATGACCTCGTCTAAGCATATATTTCATTTAATATACTTCAATGTCTCTACTTGGTCACTTTTATTCCAAATTTACAAATAAACACGAAAAATATCAAAAACATCCTTCAAATTACTCAATATTTCACTCAAATTCACAAGAAGCCACTATCCTGCTTCGAAATTAAAATTATTCCGAACTCAAGCACAACAATCGAGGCGAAAATATGTCGTTCTGATAAATTTACATTCCCCATAAAAACCAAATTAATTTAGCCTCCTTACCACCGTATTCAATTAACGCACAAATCTCAACAAACGCAAACTGAGATTCAATTCAAATCTAAAGCGCAATCTGGTACTCAATAATTTACAGCGCGGAACGCGGTACAACGCTGCGAATGAGTAACGTCGGGGAATTCAACTAGAAGTTTAATTCTTATTCTAATACATACTAATAATATTATATTTGTCACAAGCAATATTTTTTGGATCGAATGTTCTGCACACGTCCGGCAACAGGATTAAACTGAAGGCGAATAAACCAAACCGCTGACGAATGCGCCACAAAAACGCTGCTCTCCGTCGACAGTTGCTGTCACCTCCGCTGCTATTGATTCTGCCACTGTAGGTCGTCTGCAGCTGCGATGTCGAGATGGGCGGCGACGCAGACGTTGATGCGTGAATTCCGTTTGGCTGAAAAGAGCGCAATGCCGCAACCGGCAACAAGCAGCTCGACAGCCGCAAAAATATAAACAAACCAGTTAGGTTGGTAAATTACTATCCTTTTTGTTGTTATTGCCATTCGTGTTGCTATCATATTATTAATAAATGAGATTGGGCGCTCTTTTGCCACAATTCGCCGTTACAAATAAACGTTGGCGAGAGCTGCTAAAAGAAACTCGTGAGAGCGCCGGCGACGACCCAAACCGGCAACAAGTTTTGCAAGGCGCTCGTTCGGGGCGAATTCGCTGCATGGTTCACTGTGCTTGCAGCTGTGTGGGCAAGGTCATAGCTGTTAGAAGTTCAATTTCCTTTTTCTTTTGTGTTTGTTTTACTTTTCATTTCCATGGCTTCCTTGTCTGTTTTCTTGTAGGGTACAGTATCCCTTGGGTGTATAACATGCTTGTTGTGTTATCAACGCCACCCCAAAAATGCGTCACGTGCGGTTTCGTCCCTCAACTATCGTCAACAACAATAGATAGTATTGCTACGCGCAATGTTTGCCTTGAATGAACAACAAAGCGCTGCTTCCAATGGCTGCCAAATAGCTTGTAGGCAGGTTTCTCTTATAATCCTCATCACATTATCTTATACTTGGCAATAACGTAAGGAAATTTATGAATTTCACTACATCACGTTCCGCTACATCTGATGTCATAACAGCTTTATTGTTAATCCGCCAAATGCCTCCGGATGGAGGGCTCATACGTCACAGTCACATGTTTATGATGCGTTCAATGTGCGCTTTATTGTGGACACAGTCTTACATTTTTCAAAGTTGTTCTTTGTTCAAAGATATGGACACTTAAGCTGATTGTTTAAAAAAATATTGGGTGACAGTGACAGAACATAACAACAACAACAACCTTTAGCCTATGTAAATTGTATTTATTGGAAAGTATAAGCGGAAGATTAATTTTAGTTTTTCCCATAGTCATAAATTATGCAAAAACATGATCTAAATACGTGGCGAGTTTTGTTGTATTTGCTTTTTAGTATTTTCTGTGGAAAATTTTGTGCTTGCTTCAGATTGATTTTTTAATCTTATTATTGATGCTTCTTTGGCAATTTGTCTGCTGTCTTCACCAAATTTGCTTTGCTACGTAGCAGCAAAAAAGTAATGTCGCTTCGCATAAAGTAGCCGTGAAGTTAATATAAACACTTCAATGCCATGCTGTTGGAAGTTACTAAAAGCATTTTCTGGGAAGTGTAATAATTTTTGACAATTTTACAGATTGGTTTTGCCTCATTTGAATTTTTTAATGGAAACGGAAATTAATGAGTTGGAACATTCTACGAGATAGTCTTTGATAACATGATCTACGAGCAGTTGCGATAATGAAAGCCGTCAAGTAAGAATAAAGTGTTTTTTAAGTGATTAGGGAAGGAGGATTGGTTCTAAATTTTTAAAATTCAATCAAACATATAAATCATAAGTGATGAAACAAGTTTATTTAATTTTTCATCAAAATTTATTTTGTCGTTTTCAAAGCAATCCCCACCAGATGTAATACGAACGATTTTTCCAGACCTCGAAACACTTTTCATAAGCACTTTTTGGGATAACCTTCAACTCCTTCAGCGAATTTTATTTTATTTCTTCGATCGACTGAACACTGATTCCAAGGAGCCGCAGTTTCAGTTTGGGGAATAAGGAAAAATCACACGGAGCCAAATCTGGTGAATACGGCGGTTGATCGATGGTATTCATTGCGTTTTTGGCTTTATATTCGGTCATCGTGTAAAATTCACGAAATATTCTTCCACAATTCCAGCCGTTTTCTATGGATGATCTCCCACAAACGCCTCAATTTGGCCAAATAGAATTCCTCATTGACTGTCTGTCCCTCCGGAACAAATTCATGATGCACCAAATCACGAATTTCGAAAAAACCAATGAGCATCACCTAGATTTTTGAGCGGCTTTGGCGTGGTATTTTTGGTTTCGCTTCATTTTTTCCCTCCCTTCCGTTGATTGCTGACTTGTTTGCATGTCAAACTCATAATACAATGTCTCGTCGGCAGTTATAATCCTCTCGATTAATGTGGGATCCGAATTCGCACGATCAAGCATGTCCAAAGAGACAGTTTACGGTACTCTTTTTGAAACAAATTCAGCTTTATCGGGACGTGTCGAGCAAGAACGTTTTTCATACCCAAAATATCTACCAAAATCATTGGAATGGACACGCGAAATATGTTGAGCTCTCTTGTCACCTCTCTAACACTTGCTTTTGGAAAATTGAATTTCACAAAAATTTGCAAAAATATGAATCTTTGGAATAATAAAAAAATTTAATTTAAATGAAAAAAAATTGGAAATAGGCTGCTTTGTGCTTCAGCAAGCCCATGAAACCTCTTAAATATTTTTTCAAGCGGGAACATAATATCTTCTTCTATTTGTTATTTAAAGGAAGTATCGCGCTTGGATTGCTTGCAAATTTTCTAGCGGTTGCCAACAAGTTATCATGATTTATGAGTTTTCACAATTGAAAATATGTTGCAGATATAGAGATTTCCATAAATGATTTATTTGCCATGAAATGGCAAGCACTCGCAATAGTTTTCAAGTAAACTGGTGCTATAAAACATAAAATAACTATGCTAAAGTCTAGGCATGTTCCAGTTATAAAAGAATGTAGTTTTGTATTGGTCTCCCTTGGTTGTTACTTTACTTTGCGTTCGTCACATTTAAGCTTACAGCAACATTCGGCTTTGGCTCTTGTGTTTGCACATAGAATCAATTCAAAGTCACTGTGAACTTGTTTTTCCCAATTGTGGAGTTGTTTCGCCATTTTTGGTCGATCAGTAGGATGACGCATAGAAAAAGGAAAAATGTGATAATGAGTAAGTATGAATGTGTGTATGTAAGCACCAATAAATTACATGGGTCGTACGAAAATATTGTTTTTATACTCTGTTTACTTCTATGACTTTACATAATGGCATTTGATAATTTCAGCTTACCTTCCTCTACCATAACTTCAAATTGATTAAAGGGATGGCGCAATACCTTCCATAACAGCGGCTGTTGGTACAGAAATGGCAGCGGGAAGGAAAATAAACAAGAAAAGGCAGCAAGAAAATTTTGTTAAACGAAAGATTTGAAAGAAAAGAAGCAAAGCTTAAAAATAAACATTAAAATATATAATGACAACCAAAATTACGAATCTGGGTGTAAAATTGCCCAATTAATTTTATTAAAGTGTAAGAAAGTGAGTGTGTAAATTTGCGCTTTGTCGGTATCTCACTTTACGTTACGAAGTGTTGTTTCTATGCCGTCAGTGTAAGAAAATAGTAGCTTGCGTAAAAGTGAAGAAATTTTTCAAGTTTACTAAATTTTTTAATTATTTTTCCTTTTTTTATTTTGTCTCATTAACGCATCGAAAACGTTGAATTAACTGATTAATGGTGTATAAATATAGTGTCATCTCTTTTGCACATTTGTAGCTATTTGATTATTGAAATGTACGTACATATTTATGAACTATTCATCCTTTTATCAGGAAAAGCTATACTATACGTATTAAGAGCAAAAAATAGTAAGGAATCCCCCTTAAACCCAGTACACTTGTCCTAACGTTTTTTCCAAACCTCGAAACAGCTGTTAAAGTCAAAATCCGGAGTAGCTTTCAATGCGCATAACGATTCACCTTTAATGTCTTTAATTGACTCAAAACGGTTTCCCTGGTTGGTTTTGCGGAATAGTCAGAAGGCACGTCAATACATTAAAGTGTAAGTAAAAGGCCATCAATAAGAATAACGCAGTGAATATCGCAGAGCCCAATAAATTCAATGGCTGGTCGAAAGTATTTGTCATAGTCCTGTAAGAAAATGAGACATAGTCATGGCGCGTTGGCCACAGAGAGGCTGGGACGATCAAGGTTAGGTGATGCTCGTTTTATTTTCTGCACTTATTTAACACTGTATGCTTGCATGCGTTCTCCTTAACTTGTTGCAGTTATTGTTGCTGTCACTTGAGCTAAACGCGAGGTTTAACCACTTGTCTGTAGAGGGTGCCGCCCTCGTCACGAAGAGATTTATTGTCGGCACGCGAATCACTGACATATTGATGGACTACAAATTTGATTCCTCATGGTGCCCAGGCTGAAGCCTCAGTTCCATAAGTATGATTGGTTTTGTATGGTTGCAGCTCAATTGCCAAATACCTCCATAGCGAGAGCAAATTCCTATATCATGTTCAAATGGTATGAAATTGGAAGAAAGTATGCAAAAATCGTGAATAAATTTTTTTCGGAGAAAGTCTAATAAAATTACTCTCCAATTCTGTCGTCTTCAGCTCAATTTTTGTGGCAATAAATCTCGAATGGTTTCAAAGTTTATTTTAGTGTTACAAGTACCTTGGGCCACCCGGGAAACATTAAGGCGGTATTCTACTCCAGGATTTTGAAAAATTCGATTTTTTTTCATATATTTAAAGTTTAGATTTTATATGACCTTGGAAGGATTTTTCAAAATTCGACTTATTTTCGGAGATACAGCCGATTTTGTGAGGTGGCGTCCGTGTTCACTAGAATTGTCTCCTAAACTTTAAACCCGGACTATAACAGCATCCTTACTGATTAAGAATTTCTTTTGATTTTTTTTTCAGACCACCAGGAGAGTCAGGATCAATGTCACAAGGATGCGCCATTTTTTTTACACCTGTAATATTTTACACCCTTCCTGTGCATTTTGAGAAATGGCGCCTATAAAATTTTCATT
>JBAWJQ010005132.1:0-72801 GCA_037783105.1 Bactrocera zonata | reverse complement strand
AAGTACGATTTTCTTCTTAAAAATAGTAAGGCTTTTTAATTTAAATTTCACGTCAAACTTTTTTTTTGCCTGGGTCGGTATGACTGTCAATGATTTCAGTGCCAAATATCACAACAAAATAATCATTAGTGTCTGAATAAAATAGGAAATTATTGCTTTAGAATCGACGATTAACAGTCAGAGATCTAACTGGCATCGTTGGAATATCGCAAGAACCAATGAAAACCATTTTGAAAGATCTTTTAGGCCTTAGAAAAGTAAAAGCACGATTGGTTCTAAAATAAATAAATTTTGTCGGAAAACAACATCGCGTTAAAGTCTGTGAAACAGTTCTTTCCGACTACCTAAATATCATGAAACGTATTTTTACTGGCGATGAATCTTGTAACTGTCGTTCAATCGGCCGAATATCGTGACAAATGTGAGCCTAAGCCGAAAAAAAACACGTCAAAGCAGGTCAAAAATCACAATTATGTCGATTATAGAGGTGTGGTGTACTCCAAAATCATACCGATTGTCCAAAATGTCAACAAGGAATACTATTTGACTGTTATGCGTCATTTGCGAATACCGTCGTAAAAAGAGGCTGGAATTATGGGTCGACAATTCTTGGTTTATGCACCACGATAATCATCGTCGCATACTGCATTGATTCTTCGAGAGGTTTCCGGCAAATTTTCAATCAATATGCTGCCGCACGAAATGACCAAACTTCTACACGCCTGTGAAGCTAATGTAAATAAATAAGAAAATTTCAACCTCACTGACTCTCACAAGTGTGTCCTTCATTTGTACCTTCACACAAAAAAAAAAAAAAATATTAGGCTGAGACAACAAAAAGAAATGTTAATGGTGTAAATATTTAACGAAACATTAATGGAAATCACTTAAATACATATATTTATATATGTATAAATATGTAAATAAAGAAATCTCATTTGTGCTGTCTCAACTGATCGATCTGTAGAAGATTAAGTCAAATGGGACGCCGGGTAGGGACAACCGTAGCCAAATCAGCCAATTAACATAAACATTAACGAAAATGTAGCCGTCAAGACTTGGGCACAAATTCACGAAAATCAATTCCCCAAACAATTAAGCGCACACACTTTCAAAATGTTGTTCTTATATTTATTTTTATTATTATTTTATTTATTTTTCTGATTTTCGTGTGTCTAACTATTAGTGTTGTAAATGCAGTGATTAAGTTAATCGCTCTTTAAGGTTGAGGTCTTGCCTTGACAAGCAAACGCCACATAACGGTAATCACAAATGCGTGCACAATATTTAAACAATAACAACAACTGATCCTACCTCAACGACACGACACGTGAAACAGTTATTTCAAATTCTTGCTGTTTATTTATGCATACTTTAAGGCGTTGCACCAAGGCGCTGCGAGCATTTTGGACTCACGAAGGTTAAATATTGTTGATACCCGTGTTAAAATTGCATATACATACATATATGGTGCAGCATGGTGTTAAATTTACGTGCGAAGACAAAGACAAAGTTAACGACTTTATTGTAGAGGAGTATTTGAATCATCTGCATTATTTTTATTATGTTATAGGTTAGTCAGTAGTAAGCCCGTGAGCCATGAGTAGACCAGTTTTTATCCTAGTTTTGTTCCTTAGCAATGTCAGATGGATTGCCGTTACGTTGTTGATGAGAATTAGTTATCCTTCAGGATGCCAACACTAGACTTGAAAATCAATAGGCTCTGCAGTCTCACTATCGATACGTCTTCCAGTGTAGCATACCGTGGGGACCCCTTTTCTACATCAATTTTGGATCTTCTTTCTCTTTCCAATTTAAACGCGGTCGGTAGACAATAAACACCGAGTAATGCCCGAAGATTCTGTATGTAAATACTTCTACAGCCAGTAAATTTTGTCGCGCAGCTTTCAACAAAGTGATCTATAGTGGGCAGATAGGCCCGCCGGTAAAGTGGTTTTCGGAGATTAGATAGATTTACTGCACCATATTACTGCACCATAGAGAAACTTACAAAAGCTGTATAGCATATGACTTGACTCTTTTCGAAGGAATTGCATCTAAGACCCTTCAAAAATAACTCCCCTCTGTTGTCATCGTCCATATCTCTGCACCATATAGCAGGACGGGAATAAGGAGTGACTTATAGAGGTTTGTTCTTGTTCGTCGAGAGGGAACTTTACTTCTCAATTGCCTACTTAGTCCGAAGTAGCTCCTGTTGGCAGGAGATATTCTGCGTTGGATTTCGAGGCTGACGTTGTTGCTGATGTTAATGCTGGTTCCAAGATAGACGAAATTATTTACGACTAAGTTATGACTGTCAACAGTGACGTGGGAGCCTGGTCGCTAGTTCGACGACTGTTTGTTTGATGACAGGAGATATTTCGTTTTGCCCTCTTTCACCACCAGACCCATTTTCCCCGCTTCCTTATCCAGTCTGCAGAAAGCAGAACTAACGGCGCGGTTGTTGAGGACAATAATATCAATGCATCGGCGGACGTCAGCAGTTATGAAGATAGTACCTTCCCTTTTTAGTTTCGCAGGGAATATTTTCTCCAAGAGTAGATTGAAGAAGTCACACGAAAGGGAATCGGGTTGTCAGAAACCTCGTTTGGTATCGAATTAACGTTTCCGGGTACCGAAAATTGTCCTGATAATTGAGGGTAAATCAATGGGTCTAACTACTAAGCTTTGATAGACGGACATTGCCACACAATTATTAATACGATATTCCTTAAAAATCCTTTACACAAGTCCGAAGTCTTAATATACTATATAGTGATAAAGAGATCTTATTTTAACTGAAATTAATGATATCTTGACACTGCAAAAATGTCAACTTTAATTGCTTGTTTCCAATAAATGTACTACAAAATGCTCACACGACTGTTAGATCAACAGTTTTGAAAAACTTACTAATACGTATCTGGGCGGAGCTGAAAACTTCTTCCACGAGTATGGCAGTATAACTTGAAGCTTATTTTCAATCAACTTTTCCTCGCATTACTCACTTCGACTCAGTACAAAGTATCTACCAGCCCTTCTTCATAGCCTTAACATTTGATCATTATGACTTTACCTTCAAATAAATAATATGCGCGTCTACTTTGCCAACACATTCACCTAAAACGTTAAAGCGATTTCTTATACTATTTTTAATTATTCATCAATGCTGATGCATTTCCGCCGTAATGTGATTTCTGTTATACTCGTAAACTATTAACATTGTTGTGGCGCATCAGCAAAAGTTTTCCGCTTTTCAACGCCCACAACTGCCAACTCACGGAATCCTTAATGACACTTAATGTCTACAACGGACTTTTAGGTTTTTGTGATTGTATAACTGTGTGATGTGTGTTAGTTTCACTTGTTTGTGAGCAGGTGCATCCTTTGACACCTTTGGAGCAATCAATCATGACATTAACGAGTATTTAATTTTCAATCAAAATGCAGAAAAGGGTGTTACTATTTGCAACACATGTTGAACAATTGACAGGGTTTTACAATAAGAATGATATGATTTCATTAAGCGAGAAGTAAAATCGATATAATTATTTAGCATCATTCAAATGGCGTCCAAGACTTCTTTGGCAGCAACGAAGCCCAATTTTCGAGTCTTTTTTCCACTAAATCAAGTCGTATGTCATGAATAGCACGTTCAATGTGGGCTTCTACAGCTTGAAGAGAGGCTAATTTATTGCTAAAAACCAATGTCTTTAAATAGCACCACACGAAGTAGTCTAACGGTGTTAACTCACAACACCTTTGTGGACATTCAATAGCACTATTTCTTGAAATAATCGAATCTACAAACTTTTCTCGCAATGATTCGGTTGTTGCGCGTGCTGGGCGGCACTTAGCCCTCCCTTGATTTCCACATCTTGGAACGAGATGTTGTCAAGATCAACGTTTTTCAATTGCGACAAAAAAGGTGCACCCAACGTAACAGCTATCAATCTAGCAAGGTCTACAAATCGCTAAAGCAACCTTTCATCCCTAGTTTAATTTCGATGGGAAGCCTGACAAATTTGCAACATTTTGCTCAATATTTATCCTACTTCACATATAAATTTTGAGGTGTCTAGGTTAGCAAAATTTAGTGAGGGACAGCATACGGACAGTTTCCACCTTCAAAGCATTTATGAGTACCAACCAATGAGCACTGACTGCTAATGGAGATAATCGGTGCAAGAAAAGGCCATAGCCCTAAATAAAGTGCGGAAAAGCTGTACCAGAGTGCAGTCTTTATACTGTGTGACAGTCTCAAAGGACAGACTTCCTCAGTTGACCTGTTAAAACCAGCAGTCAAAGCAGTTTCCTAAAAAGGAATTGCTCACAACATGAAGCTACAGGGACTCTGTCCAAAAACCTCAGACAATGAACCGAGCAGAATAATGGCGCAGCAGCCAGGCACTTCAGCAATGAGGGCCGAGCCTGCCAACAGGTGGGTGTCATAATGGGAATTCCCCCTCACCTAGCATCACACAGGAAGAATGGGTGAAGTTGGACGTCGGATTGTCGAATTCGAAGGCCTTAAATTGAAGATAATACACCAAAGATTTCCCAAGGAGACCTTGCGCCCACTCGAGAGGAGCTACGTCGAAAAGCTCTTGAAGTGTACAACGCTGAAAAACCATGGCATACCTGGTATGGATATCTGGCAGCTAATCAATGAGAAGAAATCCAAAAAAATCCAGCAAACCAATACTTGTGGCAATATGGGCGGAGTCGAAAAGAGCTCTATCAATCGCTAAAAGTAAAGTATATTTGGGGGCAAAGCGATAACTTCGTTCAAGTGAATATATTTCTTAGATTATTATTTCCCCGTTTTATACTTATAGAGGTGAACCAACCTTTTTGTGAAAATTTGAAACTTAAAGGTACCAGATCTTGTAGTTTACAATCAAGGCTAATCTGTTCGACAACTTAAACTTGTCATATATAAAAATTTTAATCAAAACTTCGCTTCGATTTATCAAAATTAGTTATAGCTACTAACCTTTTCAAGAATATTTATAAAATTTCCTTACAGTGTTGTTTTGAGCCGAAGTACGCATATATATAGTAAATAGTAGTATGTATGCATGTGCTATATTCCCTTAAGGTTAACAGTGATTTTTTCCAAATTACAGCAACTAATTGACGAGCTTTAATCACGCTTCGCTCCCGCAGTGAGCCACCGCGGTTTGCGGCGCGTAAAATGGCACAAAACGGTAGTTGGTCAAGCAGCAGTGGTGGCAGCTCATCCTCGTCGGCCGCGCAGAGTCGCGGACTAGCGACAGCAAACGGTCCGCAAGAGGAGCGTTTAGTGGTTGGTTCAAACGATTTATTTTATTTATATTTGATTATTAAACATAACTTTTATGGTTTTGTCTATCCGCTTTCTAGGTTGTGGTGCGCGTGCGACCCAGCGATGAAAGCTCCGATCATTGCATTGACGTGATTTCGGACAAATCACTATTATTTGATGATGGTGGTAAAAGTCGACCGAGACAATACTCGTACGATCATGTTTTCAAAGAATCGGACACGCAGGTAAGAAGTTATGTGGAGTTTATTTTGTTGAGCACAAGAGGTCCAACAGGTTGCTCCACTAAATGACCAAAAATTTTATATTAAAAATAATTTTATATTGCAAAACTTGAAAAAGCAATTTGAAACTGAAGCTCTTCTTTATTAAAATTATTTGTTCAAAAAATAGGAGAAGGTCTATAAGAAAACCACCGCTCCTTTGGTTAAGGATGTGCTCAATGGTCTCAACGCTGCGGTTTTCGCTTATGGTGCCACCGGTTCGGGCAAAACGCACACCATGTTGGGCCCCTGTCGTAAGAAAGGTACTTCAACAGCCACCGAGCGTGGCGCTACGGCGACTTACGACGTTGATGCCAATAACAATGAAAGTGGATTGATGGTACGAGCCATCGAGGAAATATTTCAAAATATCGACAGTACATCGAATAATGGTAGCAAGGTTAGTTGTGTGACAAATTATTCGCATCCACACTTTATGTTATTACTCAATTACTGCAGGTATCCATTTCCTACTTGGAAATATACAATGAGCTTATACGTGATCTGCTGAACCCTGGCGGGCCACTAGAACTGCGTGAAGATAATCGCGGTCAGCGCATAACTGTCGCCGGCCTCTCGGAGATCACCACATCTAGTCGGCAAGAGGTCGTTTCGTTGTTGCTCAGGGGCAACAAAGCACGTACCATGGAGCCAACAGCAGCCAACCAAACATCGTCGCGCAGCCATGCTTTGCTCAGTATTACCGTACAGACGAAAACTCCGTTGGGCACAAAACAAGGTCGTCTCTTTCTCACCGATCTTGCGGGCTCGGAACGTGCTAAGAAGACCAAAAATCGTGGCAAGCGCTTACAAGAAGGTGCACACATCAATCGCAGTCTACTGGCGCTTGGCAATTGCATCAATGCGCTGTCGGGTGGTGCGCGTTACGTCAACTATCGGGATTCGAAGCTTACGCGTTTACTAAAAGAGGCGTTAAGTGGCAAGTGCAAGACCGTTATGATTGCGCATGTCGCACCCGAAGCTAAGCATCGCGACGAAACCAAAAATACACTTGTATATGCGGATCGCGCAAATAGCATATCTACACGCTTGCAAAATTCCGTTTATATTGATGAGGTCAAAAACTTTCCCACAAAACACTACCAAAATCTGGTAACCGAATTGCGCGAGGAGGTAACACGTCTGCGTAGTAAAATGCTTACCGAACGACCGCGTAGTGGTGCAGCGGCGGCGGCTGCGGCTCAACCGGCGCGCTCCACCGAAGAGGATGAGAAACGTAAAACGGAATTACGCTACTTGCGCGAGCAGATCGTGCTTACCTTCAAGCAGCAAATGAAGTTGCGTCGCAAGCTGCTCGAGGCGGAGAGCCATTTGCTCGGTTTGGAGCTCGATGCAGAGCGTCAGCACATGATCATATCGCATTGGCAGGGACGCATGGGTAAACTTTACGATTCACCAGCTGACGACGGTAAGGGAACTAAAATATCTGTGGAATAAATGTTTTTCAAATAATTTTTCTACATTTCCTCTAACTAAAGATATTGAATCCGAAGGCGCGATTGCCTTGAAAAATGCTTGGGGTGAACTCTCGGCTATCGAGAAAGAGACAAGGCGCTACAAAGAGATACGTGAGCGTACCGAACAGGAACTTGAAATGTGTCGACAAAAGGGTGTGCAGTTAGAAGATGTAAGTACCAGCAGTACTTTGAAAAGTATTTTTTCAAGTTCTAAAATACCAACCGAAATATGTTGGTAATTTAATAGGAACTTCCGGAACGCATTACCAGCGATGAAGAGCGCGAATTGTTGGCACTACTTTGTCGCGTGCATGAACTGGAAGCCGACAAAGTGTCGCTACAAGCTGAGCGCTTAGCAAGACAGGCTGAGCTGAGACGACGAGACCTGCAACTCTTGCGCGCCGAACGTCAGCGGCGTTTATGTGAGGATATCATAAGTTCACAACGTCGTTTGATTGAGGAAGGCAATGTCGAATTGCCGGACGAGCTACGCGAACTTTATGGTTTATACCAGCAAGAAATACATGCTGGCGTTGTTACGCCGTCTACATCTTATGAGCGGAAATTGCCGCCAATCTATACAGCTGGGTAAGTTTTTGAATATTTTGAAGTTTTTACCTGAGAAATTCTCGCCTTCTGCCAATTATGTGCAATATTTGTGTATCTTTATGCAGTTCCGAATCACCCGGCTCTAGTTCCAGCTCTGAATGGTCGCCTGGTTCACCGTTGCCACCGATCGACAGTCAAATACTTAGCGCTTTTCAAGATGGACCAGATCGACACATGGGCCCACTTGTTAATCCACGTTTACCGAAATTATCCGCGACAACTACACCGTCTACGCGACGTGGCAACTCAATACGAATGGCTAAGCATGCGCCCAACAACACCTAAGACCCGACAATGAGCAACCGAAAAACACAGCCTTCAAAAGCACAAGCATTTTATTTATTTGTAGAAAATTAGGCCTAGGCGAACGGAAAAGTTTTTGCTCAGGGAAATATGATAAAATTTATTTATTTATTTTTCTTTCTCAAAAACAAGGCAAGTGCAAAAAGTAGAGTCGGAAACTTTTGGTTAGGTATTACTTTTAAGATGAAATTTGCAATTAAATATAAAACAATGAATATAGAACTTGCAATAAAGCGCACAAAAGCATATCAACAAAAAAAATAATATTTGTGTTCAGTGTAAACCAGAAATGAGTCTTTTTCGGGCCTAAGACTGAATGTAATAAGTTCAAAATCTAACTAACTTTGGACTAAAACGCAAAAAGCTGCTGAATGAGCTAAACGAACGTAAGAGGTAACTTCCTTCCTTCATAAAGAAGAGAAAGTGGTACAGACGACGTCATAAACAGGCACAGAAGCATAACCTAAACTAAATAGACGACTTCAGAAAGGAATGTGGTCTAACCGCGAAGCTGTCTTCAGCAATATGCAATATATTGTCAATCTTTGAGCCAGAGCAAAGCGAAATCTCACTATGCTGTGTTCCTATCTACAAGTATATGAATCGTAATGCTGAATTAAATGAACTAACTAGGGTCTTAGCATCTCTTAAAAAGGTTTAGTGAGAGAAAAGCAGTATCTCTGGGCTGAAATCGGTTTTCTCATGGCTTTTATTTTTTGAGTACTACTAAGAATTAGGCTTTCTAGCAATAACTTAGCTCAAAAGTAAACAGCAGCATTACCGATCTTTCTCGCTCCTTCTCAGCAAGGAGCTTAACATGCTCCCTCACTAAATCCACAACGACAATATTCACGAACTGAACGAAGGAGTACAGATTGGATCTTAATGTCGTAGTCGATGCCATTAAATATCGACTGTTAACAACTGGTACTGTGCTGGTAGCCCTTTCACTCCGCATACTACCGCCACCTGACTGTACCTGGGAAAAAGACGAGGGAATCTTGTTGGCATCTTCCTACCAATCGTTAACTATGCTGCTTCCATATGGTCACCTGGATGTAGTGTAACGCAGAAGACGAAGCTTAGAACACAGCACTTCATAATAATAACAGAATATATACGATTGCACCGATAACAGAATCCCCCTTGATATTCTCCAATGATAACCTGCACCTTAAGGAACACAATTTACCCTTCCATTCAACTGCTGAGAGCGGAGCCTCCCCTTAGGAGTATCAAGAGGACTTTACTTGATTACGTCGACAACATACAACAATATAATACACCATGCACAACAGAGCCACTAGAATCTTGAACGACTTCCTTCCAGCATATGGCCTACTTGAAGTGAAACCGCTACCCATTGTTCAGAGATCAGTATAAAATTTTGGCACCTCGTGAAGTCTGCAAACGTCTTTAACCTTCGATTTGGTGAGACCAAAAAACGCTAGGATTAAGGCTCAAAAGCAGGAGCTTGCCTTAAAGTAGCTTTGCTTTACAATGGCGGTTTCTATACTTCCATTTATGTCAGTTTGCTATCGGTTTGTTTGTCGATAGAGATCAAAATATGTTGGCCTCAAAGGAAGCTTAAAGTTGCTGAAAAAACGTTGTACATAAAACTTTGATGCCTCCTCTTCGAACACCGCTTCACATAAAGCTGATATCCATTTATAAAGTTAGTTCCTAGAGTTGGAAATTGCTTTAATACTTAGTTTCAAAGTTTCCAGGTCTCTCAGGGGTAAAGTTGAAAGAAGGTGTTTACTTTGGGCCAGATATTCGACGACTTATGGCTGATCCAGAGTTCATCACAAACGCGACGGATCTTCAAAGAACAAGGCATTCCTTTAAGCAGGTCATAGAGAAATATTTAGACAATAACAAAGACGCTAATTACAGAAAAATCATCAAAGGAATGTTAAAAGCTCTTCAAGCTTTAGGTTGCCTAATTGGTCTTAAATTACATTTTTTTTTCATTTCCACCTCGACTATTTTCCAAAAAATTCTGATGAAAGTGAACAGCAAGATGTACAATTTCATTAAGATATTAAGGAGAAATAGATAGCAGGGAAGATGGAGCATGCCAATGATCATAAACTACTGTTGAACGCTGTACAGAGACCTTCCTGATGCTTATACCATAGTCTCACTGGGAAAAATAAATGTATTTAGTACTTACTAATGACGTTCTATGACAAAAAGCTGTTCCCACGACAGTTGGAGTGAGTAACCAATATGGACCCGGATTATTATACGGCCAAGGACTGTCAATTCGCCACCATTTCGCTAAATTACTTCAGGTGTGTTTATTTTTTGCCGCTACAAAAGCAACAACAAAACTAAAGTAATTTTCCGATTCGGATTTCAAACCATAGGAACTACGCAAAATAAATCAAAACAGCTCTCCATTTTTTTTTTGCAGTTGTGATAGCGGCGATTCCGACAAATGAACAGCTTCTTGAGGAGAAAAGAACGTCTGACAAATTTAATATCTAAAGGGTGATCCATTTCGAAGTTCCCTACTTAAAAAAAAAACAGAAACTTCATATTTGATGGGGAATGTTGATTATCGTACGAAAGAACAGTTTTTGGAATTTATTTTTTGAAAATTATCTCTTTGAATTGTTGGCCACGACTACGTCTCAGATGGTTCATCCGTCGAGTTCAATTTTCGATGACTTGTTCGAGTATTTCGACTGGTAATTAGCGAATGGTACGCATGATGTTTTGTTCCAAGGCCTGAATCAAAGCGGGATTGTCCGCATAGACTTTAGACTTTACATATCCCAGGAACAAAAAGTCTAGCTGTGTGATATCATACGATCTTGGTGGCCAGTCGACGGGCCCAAGACGCGATATCGATCACAAGTTTTAATTTCAAGCATCAAATATTTTTAAAGAAATATGGACCGATGACTTCACTTGCCCACATACGACACCAAACCGTGGTTCTTCATGGATGAAATAGCAGTTCTTGAATCTATTGAGTTTGTTCTTCGTCCCAAATGCGGCAATTTTGCTCGTTTACATAACCATTGAGCCCGAAATGGGCCTCATCATTGAACAAAATTTGGCTCGAGAACGTCGGATATTCTTGGAACTTTCCTAGAGCCCATAGAGCGCAGCAATGTCACTTGGAAAGTTCGAGCGGCTTAAGTTCTTGTACAAGCTGTATTTTGTACGCTAATATCTCGACGTAAAATGCGCCAAGTCGTTCCATACAACAGTCCGAGTTGCTGCGAGCGACGCCGCATCGTCTCTCCACGATCACCGTGTACACCCTCGGCTACGGCTGCTGTGTTTTCTTCACTGCCGGATGGTCGGTGTCTACTCGGTCGAATATTCTCTAATAATGATTAGTGGGTCTCAAATTGATGTTGCGAATTATACGCTCAGCAGGCCGATTATGTTGACCATAAGTTGAGCGAAGCGCGCGTAACACATTCTTTACAGAACATAAACTTTCGTAATAAAGTTGAACGATTTATAAACGTTGTTCAAACGTAAGTCTTGCCATGATGGAATGCTGAAGAAAAATAAACTGACGCTTGACATGGCGCACGCGTGATCCGTCAAAAAAAGTCTCTTGGAAAAAGAACCTCTACTTTGATCACACGTTATATCTCAAAAAGTTGTAGTATGAAGTATGTCTCTTTATGAAAAACTGCACATTTTTTTAATCCATCTTTAGCATTTATTTCCATTGTGATTATTTATATTATCTAAGTTAATACAATAGTAATAATATACGTATGCGTAATTATCATTTCATTTATTTTACTTTCATATAGGTAAGTATATGTATATATATATATTTGTATTTTTAATAAATTCACGTTTAACTAATATAAATGAAATTATAGCATAGCAAAGGCTTATACAGGAGTATTGGTATTTACACTTACCACCTGTGCAGCTAGATTTGTGAACATATAATTATAATAAAAATAATGGTTGCATTATTATTATTATAATTATTATTTCAAGCTTTACATAATAATAATTAAAATAAAAATAATAATAATAGATAATTAAGAATAAACTATACCAGGAGGTAATAAAGTATTACATTTATGCAAAAATTTGTGTACAAAAATGCCAACTTTATATAAATTTATAATAAAAAAAACGCAGCACATACAAAATAGTTTGACACTATGTGCCAATTTTTCAAAGAAACCAGTTGTTTTGTGGTAAATGCTTGTACATGTGTGTTTGTGGGCACAATGCTTGGCATACCAACACAACACTGTGCTAACCACATACGATTTTTGGCTTTATGCCGCTTGCTGGTTTTGTGGCAGCACACAAACAAACGTTGAGTGTCGTTGATGCAAGGTATATAGTATAGCATATGGTAGTGGGTATTGTATAATTCGAAGACATTTATATAATATTATTAATAAAAGATTTACATACATACAAATAGGGGGAGATGGCGTATAAAAAGGAATCGTTGCGAGCATTTTTGCGCCTCATACACAAATACTTATAAGTTAGTTAGAATACATAATTGAATTAATTCAGTTAATTGCAGCTAGTATATTATTGTTCTCTACGTAACTTTACTTTCGTTATCTGTGCTTCATACGCCTGAATAAGGTTAACAACGTGTTCACTTCATTGTTATTATTATTATTATTGTTTTCTTTTTCGTTTTTTGTTTTGTTTTGTAAAAAAAAAAAATGCTATAAAAATGTTTTATGTTGAATGTATGACCTTTGCTGCAGACTTCTGTCACACACAGCGTGCGTGGTATAACGTTAATATTGTGTTTTAGTTTTCGCGCAGAATTTCGTGTCGAAAGGACATACATTATTCACATTACATTCACCAATATTATGCTTAATTGTTATTATTATTATCTTTTTTTTTAATTTTTGCTTTTAATTTTAAACTACGTGGAATAACTGCGCACTTAAATGCAGACTTTTTAATGCTATTCATGTTAGATATTGGAATTGTTTTACACTCAGCTTTGCCTGATAATATACCTTTTAATATAACTTGCTGGTAATTGTGATAATTCTATGTAAATACTTGCAATACCAATTGGCGGCATAGTCGAATGACGAATTAGGCAGTGTACATACGTACAGACATATGTGCACGAGCGTGATTTCAGCTATTTGACTTTAGATCCACTTAAAAAACACTAAGTGTCATTGACACGCTACATGCTCACACACGTTTACACACATGGTTCCACGTAATTGCCCGGAAAGAGGCCGGTCACACCGTCCATAACGCCTTCCCACCAACCATCATCGTTTTTCTTTAGCACATACAATACGGAGCTTTCTTGAAAACTCAATTCGTCATCTTTATCGGCATAATAATCGTAAATTGCGACAACTGTAATTACCGCAAGACATTTGTACACACTTATATTTGTTTTGGAATTTTTTATGTACATACCCTTTTCGATGTAGTTCTTTGGCACCCAACCGGGTAAATTCTGATCCTCAGGCACGATAGGCGCCAATTGACCTTGTCCTGCTGATGTCCTTGGCCGTCCAAAGTCCTGATGTTCCTCCTCCGGTGGTGGTGGAGGTGGTAGTGGTGGCGACTGTGAGCCAGGTCTTGCAAAGTTCACACTGAAATTATTTCTTTAAAAAGGTGGACAAACAATGCTTTATAAGATAGGAAGTAGTTATTCGAGATTAAAGGGAAAACAACTGACTGTAATCGCAATTACTGTTTTGTGAACTAATGTATTATGGTCCATAACCAAGAAATGTGTGTATTTTTAATTTACATAGAAATCTTTTTTCTTTTATTTTACCTGTTACCATTCCTTAATGTGAGCAATTACGAAATATTATAAATGAATAACAATTCTTCTCATATTTTACAACATACAATTTAATGCCGAAACTCGATAACTTAACTCTTTTATACCCTAAACAGGGCATATTATAGACCAATATAGATAACTTGTTTCTTGTTTATTACTAAGTTAACTCTAAATATCTGACAGCCAGTGTCATAAAACTTTGCATATTGAACTTTGTAACGTATTTGCATTTTTTTGACAGTTATCGAGTTTTGAATAAACAGCAAGCAATGGAGCATAACATACCTGTTGTGATTTCTGCCCAGTGTGTGCATGCCAATGTGACTTTGCTCGCTAATTTCATGTTGTGAAACAGTAAGTGGCGATGGTGGCGCTAAAATACAATTAATAATTAATTAATATAGTCTGATTGTGCATTTATTTACTTAATATAGTAAATTTACACTTACGCGGCATGCTGCTTCGATCGTCGTATGTTGTTGGCGGTGGTGGTGGCAAAGATTGCATCATACCCGCTGATGGTAAATTGACATGTGTTGCTATTTGCTGACTAGGCGGCATAGGCAGTGCACTATAACCACCACCACGTTCACGTTCACTAACTACACTTGGCGCACCGCTAGTGCTGCCTGGACCACCAATACCCATGCTGCTGATACCAGTGACCGTGGTGCTTGAGGAAGCTGATGACATACGTTTTGGATGCCCAATCGGATAGTTGGGTGCATAGTGCGAAGGCACTTGGGGTGGATTAACAACCGGTGGCGTCCGATATTCACGCGAACTTTTGCCAAGCGTACCGGTATTACTCATTGACGATTTACCCAGTGTACCAGTATTTCCGCGTGTCATTTGCGGTGGTGTGGGTGGTTTTGTAGTTGGTGGCGGACCTACGGAAGGTGCCAGCGAAGATGTTGCCAATGATTGTATAGACCCGTGACTGGATCCACGATGTTTTTGTTGGCGTGTTTGCGTAGAATTAACACCGTGACCTATTTCATCTAATATCGAGTAGTCAATTGGCTTGCGTACATATTTGATTGGTTTTTCTGGATTAATGGGCGCGACTATTTTGAATTGACGTGAACTTACTTTGTTAGCGGTAAGAACACCAATTTCACTGCAATGAATATACTTATATATTATGTGCGCACAAAATTGTATGATAATCTTACCGTCGTGCCACTTTTTCTTTGTGTATTTGCACAGTTTGAGCAATATGATTCATTTGTGATTCCATTTCGCATAATTGTTGTGCTTGCAACTCTAAAAGTTGCATATAACTATAAGCGAGGGTATTTATCTGATATGCCACACTGGCCAATGACTGCGTTGTATAGTTTTTGGTAGCCTCTAGTGCTGCTTTTTTATTCTCCTCACTAAGTCAAAATAATATTACATTAATATGTATTGTAAAGTTATTTCTAAGACTCTAAATTCACCGATAATACGTGTCCTCACAGTAATCTGCAACACGTTCCAAATTTGTGTAACTATCACGCAAGCTTTGTCTGCCATCCGGAATTTCCGTACGTATTAATGATGCTAATTCGTCCATTATGTTTTCACTGGCCATGACCGACCATACGGCAACAGTTCAAAAATAAGTTGATTCCGCTAAAATAAGGAATTATTATAATATTTTACACGATTTATATTGGTTTGTTTGTCGGTGGGAACCGCAAAATATCTTTGCGGGTGTTGTCGCCCAAAACGTATTACTGCGGATATGTCAATAGACGTCAGCGCCGACGCCGGCAGCGACTTCAACGCAATCTACAACATAATTGGGAGCGCCCTGACGTGTGATTTCCTCTTGATTAGTTTACGGTAATAAAACACATTTGCTGTTCACATTCACTTTTTAAAATTTTACCTGAATGTTTTTCCACTTTCTGACAATTTAAAATATATTTATTGTGCCAATATAATGAAAATATTTGCAATAAATATGAGCTCACATTTTTCGACTGCAAAAAATACGACGATGACGAACTACATAACGGATAACAGGAACAAAAGAAAATGTCAAACAATATTAAGTGTTGCATTTCTTATTTTCTTAGAATATTTTTTGTATTGAAATTATTTAATTGGAGTAATTATTTTATTTTATATTTTTTATAAAAATTGAATATTTTACTAAATATAAATTTACATTAAAAGTAAATTGTACGTTTTATGAAAATTTATGGTTTTGATATTTGAGACCTTACAGTGGTCTTAAAACTGTATCCCGCCAAAACACCAAAATATTACTGAAATAAAAATGTGTCGAAGAATTTAAGGAAAATTCCCTAGACCGTTACAGAAATGAAGTTCTAAAAGGAGTTGAGCGAGAAGACATGTTATACACTAGAACAATGAGATTCCATTGGATTTATGTAAATAAAATAATACAATTATACAGCATTGTCTCGCTTGGATATGATCTTAACTCACGTGCCCTCTACGTGGATTATAAGCTTCTATGTCAGAACAATCAGATAATGATTCCTAAATGTTTGTAAAAATAAAATTAGCAAAATGTCTTAAGGTAAGTGAGCGTTTAACTTTTTACTTAATACTTTTTAACATGAAAAATAATATGTTTATTATTAAAAATCTTTTGGCAGAGATGAATACATCAGTATCAAAATAACATATGAAGAAGTTAATGTATACACATAAGGTTTCGTGTATATACTATCTTATATGAAATAAGATTAATGAGCCCTATATACATTATATTTATTCAAATTTGGCATCTATTAACTTAAATATTAAATTAGTTTATTCGAATTTGTTGCAAAAAGTTGAAAAGCTCGCCAGTTGGCAATTTAGGAAGACACTACAGCTCCGAATGTCTGAATATAGTTTTTTCAATGGTATCTTGTATTTTTTCCACTTTACGTGTTTGTTTCTTAATATGGTCTTCCATATCTTCGAAGCGACCGCTTTTGTCCTTTTGCTTCTCATTCTGAAAAAATATATTTTATTAAAAAACGATCTGTGAGCATTAATTTCGAATACCTACTTTGTATTTCTCTTTCTGCATTGCATGCTCAGCATGTAGATTGCGAAGTTTGAGTAGCCTGCTCTCGAAATGGTGCAATTCATATTTAATCGAACTCAATTCTTTTTCCGTAAAATTGCTGGCTTGTGCAACGCGCCATAGGCCTTGTACTTTTGGTTCAACAAATTCCTGACTATGTGGTCCGGAAGAAACCAAACGTTCCAAACGTTCATAATGATCTTTAATACCATGATGGTGATCGCGCAATTTGTTTATGTCGCTTTCATATTTTTTCAAATTCATTTCAGGAGTGTTAATTTCATTTTCATTGGGATCATTTGCAACCATGTTAAATATATCAAGCTCATCTTCATTTACGGCATCTATAAATGTATAAAATTAATAATGTATTATCAGCTATAGATTATTTCATACTTTCATGCTTTGGGCCGCTGTTGGAACCTATATCTTCCAATAAACTATAGTATACATCGACTTTATCTTGATGATGTTGAAATTCTTCCTTAAGTGAATCCAGTTCTTCCTTAGTGAATCCAGCTACTTCCGCCTTAGCCCAAAGGCGATTTAATTTTTTGTCCTTAAATGCACTTTTATTCAAATGGCTATCTTCTGGGTCATAAAATTTCTAACGAAGGTTACGATTTTTAATAAATTAGGTTATTGTCTATTAATAATCCATATACTACCTACCTTATATGGTTTAACCTTGTCTTTATCTTGCGTATCTTCGAAATGTTCCAACAGATCATACGTGCTCATTATACCGACCAATTTTTGGCGTAGTTCAGCTTCTTTAATGCCTTCCTTATCTTTATGCTGTGAGCTCAATTGTTTCCATGCGATCTCTTCCTTATCTTGTATTTTAAGTTCCATATACAAAGACTTCAGTTTTGGCTCAGTCAGTCTCTAATTATATAAAAATTAATATTAGCCCTAATTATTTGTAACCCTTTTAGCTATGTGTATAGTATTGTTATCACTTACATTTTGTGCCTTAGCCCAGACCAAATTTAGTTTGGCCATTCGGAAAGGTCGTTGTAGATTACGGAAGTCGGGGTCATATCGCTCAGTTGTAAGTTTAAACTCGCCTTCATGCGATTTTTCTTTCGACTTGTGTTGTTTTTGTTGTGTGTTGTATTGTTGTTCATTAGCTTCACGAGAATATTTCTTGCTTTGTTTTTTATCTCCAATTGCCAAGTGCATTTGCAAGAGCAAAATCACCAGCACAACGTGCATAAAAATCTTCATAATTTAAACTTTTATTATAAACTAATCTAAGAAAATCTACACCGTATGAAAAATTTATTGCCGAAATTCTTACAAAGTGCCGACGGTGCAGATTAGTGCTGTTTACTATTTAAGAAGACGGATGTTGCAGAACCGATTACTTGTGGACAATTTTTAGTGGTAAGTAATCAAGTACTAAACGTATATATTACTATAAAATATTTTACATTTTATTTTTTATGTTTTACTCACTTCCTTATGCTTTGGGAATATATATATATGTATATTTTTAATTATTTAGTACTGGGTATTTAAATCTTTAAAGTTCATACTAAAACTGCAATAGTGTCCACAACAGCTGATATTCACACTGTCTGAGCTCACGGTAACACTGAATGCTTTCATAAAAAGTGGATGCTAAAGAACGTAAACAAAATAAAACACGATACAAAACAAATGATTAAATACGGTCGAAAAAACCAATTGGATAAAATTATGTTCTAAATAAATATTTAATTCTAAACCAAGCCAGTGTAACAATCAAGATATAACTGACTAACTGCTGAAAAACCGAAAGGCCAAATTATACTAGCCGAACTTTTTGAAACGTTAGTCAAATACACTGAAGTCATCTTTGTGCGCTCGTTTGGTTGCTTGAGCATAATTTGCTAAAGTACAATTAATACCCAGTCATCTACTTTGTGAATAATATAAACAAAGGCTTTGATGCGAAATTCTAGTTGTTATCCGTATAAGCCAAGCTGTTAATTTAAGACAATAGCTCAGTACGCATTTAGCCACATATCAGTAGCAAAACTTTGCTATTTTTAGTGGATATCTATTTTGCTTGAGCGATGATTTATACTGAAGTACATGTGTTTGCAAAATCGTTGGTAGCAAAAGATACCACAAATTTGTATTATGTACAATTTTAAAATTTATAATCTTTTGCAGTGTTTAGTTGTATCAATATGTTTGGCGACGCTTCAAGCTACCGAACATTGTAGCAGTTTAGTGGTGATAAGCATCAAAAGGGTTCCCCTGTGACGTTTGGCGTTTTGTATTTTTCTCGCCTAGTACCTTCGTGCAGTTAATTGCTTTTCTTAATATCTACCTGATGAGTGCTCGTAAATTAACTCTAACAAACACTCACAAAATTTATTCCACAGTTAATTGCAATAATAGGCATACAACATGACTTCAGTATATTTCTTGTTGAAACCAGGCTGGTCAGTCGCTTTGGGTGGCTATGTTGCATAAGAGTTATGGTTGCAGCTTTTTAGGCGCACTTCAAGTACCTGCCTATATTTTGATAATGTTGTATGTAGATGGATTAATTATATACCATATGCGCATTGCGGAAGGGTCTAGCAATTGTATAGAAATATTAAAAAAGGTGCTAGACAAAATTGACTGTCTTTGCGCGTTGGCCACGGCGAACATCGCATTCGATGGAACGATGGGCTGTATCAGATATACGACGACATTGACATAGTTCAGCCAACTAATAGACAGCGGCTACGCTGACTAGGTTACGTCGCGTGCCATTTGCCAGTTACTAGTCGAAATGCTCGAACTAGTCATCGAAAATTCAACTCAACGGATGGACAATCTGAGACGTAGCCTCAGCGAACATTTGCAAGAGATAATCCTCAAAAAATAAATGCCAAAGAATGTTCTTTCGAATGGTAACAAACTTTCCCCGTTAAATTTGAAATATCTGAGGTTTTATTTAAACAAGTAAAAAACCTCGAAATGAATCACCCTATAGATGCAAAAAATCTATTTTTTTTTTACTGACTACCTTTAACCCTATAAAGTTTTAGGAATTGATTGTACGAACTTAAAAAATCGCTCAAATTTTTAGAGAACATTCTAATATATTTGTTCATTTGATATATATGCAATAAAACGATTTCTTTAATTTACAAGTGGATATAACCCCTTCACGGATATCGTTTCAGATCAAATTCGCTGAAATTAAAACAAATTGCTGATTTGCTCAAGCTGGTTTATTATATTGATAGATATATAACCACAAAAACACACAGGAAGCGAAATTATTTTTTAGTTAAGTCGTTCAAGTTAAATACACAAATACTGTATAAACAATTACAAATAATATGGATAGAAAAATACAAAGAAAAAAGTTCAAATAAATCAAAATAATGAACATGGGGAAAAAGTAGTATTTTGAAAATTACATTGCTTGCTTACAGAAAACAATAAAACGTAAAAGTTGTAATTAAAGAATGCTTAATGAAAAAAATATAAAATAAGTGCGAATATGTGCCGTTCACTTGTGTGAGGTCAATTAAAAATATAGTAATTGTGAAGCTAACTTGTTGTCTGCATGTGTAACTCAATGTAGGTCCATTTTTTCGGTAAGCAATGTTAATACCGAATTTAAACGATCTTGCCAAGCTCTTCCCCTCTCATTATCGTCAAGAAGAGCTCTTAGCTGATTGCCTAATTCAGCACGGAATTCACTTACTCTCTCGTCGATTTTCTGCACAATCGACAAGATTCGTTTATTAAATGAACGTTGTCTAGCTGGATTTCCTTCTTCAAATACTGAAAATAAAATCGATGTCCATTAAGGCGCAAACAATGTAAAGTTCATTTCTAAATACTTGATTCTTCACTACATGAGGTGTTTATGGACTCAGAGTCGGAAGCACACCCAAGATCAGCTTTCCAAATATAACTATATTGACCGGTAGTAATTTCTGAAAGAGAAAATATATAAATGAGTGTGAAAATATTCGATCTTACTAGGCACTCGTACTTGCCTAATGTGGCACCAACGATGTTGTCTGGAAATTGCCTCACTTTAATAAAAAAGAAAAATTATTGCAATACAACAATTAAGGAGTACAGTGGCAGTAAACTACCTCGTGTAAAAATTGAGTCATTTAATTCTCTGCATACTGGTTCCTTGGGGGGATCCATTATAACACTTTCTACGTCGTTGAAGTGTTGGTGGTTTACCGGATCTAAATATATGTATATATAGTAGTATAAATTGAAAATTTACATAGATGTATATTATTTTATATGCTTACATATGTACCAACCTGTTATAAAACACCTGACATTCCTAACTTCGCCGTTTATCTTGACCGTGGAGGGAAACATACTTGCGAATTAAGCGTGGAACAAAATTAAAAATGGTCAAAACGACAAAGGTATTGGACTTGTGCTGTCTAGAAATGAAATGACGAGCAGTTGGTTTGACAACAGCTTCTTTCTAACGAATTGCTTGCGGTTTATCTATTGTATTTGTTGGCACAAATTTGTAGCGGTTATATTCTTATCTTATTGCGCCTATTCGTTTAGGGTATGTTTGCTTCGAACTGGAAGTTGGCTCCCTTAATAACTTATCTTTTAGGTAATTAATATGCATTGAAGGCTTCACCTAATATTTTTCATAAGATTTAGTAAGGAATTCGGCACAAAATTGGTTGACTCGAAGGTAAAATACCCTGGATTATACAAAATAATCCATACAAAAAATATCTTTTAATCGCTTTATGATATAGTGGCCCGATCTGAACAATTTCTTCAGAGATTGTATCTTTGCCTTGGATAATAATCAATTTAAAATTTCGTGAAGATATCTAACAAAAAAAAAAAAAAATAAGTTTATAGGGGGAAAACGATCACATGCAAATTTTCAGATCTATATCTCCAAAACTAAGAATGCCAACAAAGAACTGAGTTCAAGCTTATATTCAAAGTGAAAAAGGGCAGTAGAAGCAAATAGTTTCCAATCTAGCGATCAACGCTAAGGATGCACCGTAATTGATTGCATATTGTAATATGTAATAACTAATTTTAAAAACAAAATCCAAAAATTTGGGGGTGTGTTATTTTTTATTCAAGGTGTTAAATAGAGTCAATGATGTGAGATACAGATAACACACCCAGTTACAGGAATTCCAGTAACTTTTTACACATTAAAACTGTTTGTGTTTTTTTCATAATCGTAGGTTATGTGTGGTAGACATTATTCGGTTCCCATGTCAATGGCCACGTTTTCCAACACTTCGAGTACGTGACCATTCCATTCTCTTGTACGATTGTTCGACTGATTAAGACATTCCGCTTGTTTTGTTGTAGTTCCAGTGAAATATTTAATTTTTTCCTTTATAATCTTGACTCTCTTTAGTCCTCGTTTATTTATCCTACGCTTTTCCACAGCTGTTTCTTCACTGCCTATAATTAAAAAAATGCGATTATAAATGAAAAGGAATGCAACTAAGTTAAATAGCACCTGAAGCCTCTGAACTTATGTCATCATCGGAATTAGATGAACAACTTTCTTCATCATCTTCCTCAATAGATTGCAAGAGCTGAGGAACACGTAGCGGTAATTGATGTACTGGACCTGTAGAGTTACCGGATTAATAATTATATGCAAGATGTTAAAAAAAAATAAAATTTGTTAATTTCGGTTGCACCGAATGGATCATTGGTATTTTACAATTATACTGTTATATATAGTATACTCACCGTAAAATACAACTACAGAACCCGATGGATACCTTCGGACTTGAAAAATAAAATATTTGAAATTATAATTGTTTGTTAATACATACAAATATAATAAAAACTTTAACATACCAGGGTCTGAGCAAGGATCAGTAACTTTATTCAAAAGACTTATATCGACTATTGAAGAAGGCGCCCCAACATATAGATTATATGTTCTGCTTGCTTCATCTAAATATATGCATAAATATATTAATATAAAAGTATTTGAGAGCAAAGGTATTCGGGTACATACTATAAACGAACCGCTTAACTGGCACATGGTCTTCTCGAACTACAGGTACTGCGGGAAACATTTTCTTAAATTATTACAAAAAGAACACAAGACTTTGAAAAAAGACGAGAACACAAACGTACAACGACTTCGGTGGTCAAAAGGCAAATGGACGATTGTAACATAAGGGCAAAAACAGATAACTTAGCTTTGACATTCAATTCAACGGTTTTCTTACGGTTTCCTGTTATTGTTGTTGCAACTACAACTATCTTCTCTCATGTGCATATTCATTTTCAGAATGAATAAATTCATAGTTTTGGTAGGTATGAAAGCTTATAAATATTACAATATAGAGAGAAATCTTCACTTGTATCTAGTAGAAAACCTTAAATTTTAATAAAATAATCTAAAATTAAATTTATTTCAATTTATTGTTTTTTACAAACATATTTTTTACGCAGACTGCAACCCTGCTGTCAACGTATTTTTCCGTTTCACTTTGTTGTGTCAGTAACAGCTGTTCAGCTGCAATTGAGAATTCCTTGATTAAAAACAAAAGTGACTATTGCAGATCTTTGATTGCAGCGTACATAATGGATCAATTTGATAGTGAAAGCTACTGGAATCGTTCGTCGAGCAGAGGATTCAGTTTCGACGATGATGAGGATGTTCAAGGTGTAACTGCTGCTGGCAGTAATGTGAATGTCAACAATATACTTAATGACTACGATACGATCTCAGAGGCGAGCTTCGACAATAGCGCTGCAGGCAGTGCACTTAATCTGTCAATAAAATCTGTAATCTCTGAGGAAGCATTAAAAATGCTAATCCAAGAACAAACACTTGATGACCGCATAATGTCGAAAGGTGTTGCGCCGGAAGAGGAGTTGCGTTTGCTACGTAGGCAAATACAAACTACTTTTTATAATCCCTCACCAGAAGCCACCGCGTATAAACTATTGCTTGGCAAATGTGCGTCTTTGGAAGTATTTAAATCTATGCACGAAAAAGAGCAATTGCTAGATGCAGTGCTGAAGTGTGGCGGTGGTGATGCCGTTATTGGTGTGCTACTTTTCTTAAAAAAGACATTGAATCGCAAAAATTTTCTCAAAATTCTCGAACAAAGACCACAAGCCTTGCAAAGCTATATCGGCTATCTGCAGCAGCGCCAGAGCCAAGAAGCTGTCGAAGTGCTACAACACTTTGGCAAACATCAAGAAGCATCATTAATACAATTCAAATCTGCTATGACCTGTAATAATCTACAACAGCGCAAACAAAAATTGTTACAATTACTCGATCAATATAGCGGTGACATGGGTGTGGTGAGCGTCTATTTACCACACTTTGAAGCAGCATTAAAGCTGCTTGAGCTGATCGAGAAAGAGCGAAATACATTGGACAATCTGGTGGATATAAACTCAACCCCCATTGAGGTGCTATATCAATGCTGTCGTAAGCACAGCAACTGGAAGGAACAGGATTTGACACGAGCTACATCACCTTTTCGTCTGAGTGCCGATCTCCATATTTCACCAGCGCAATTCGAATGGACTGCTTTGAATGAGCGCGCAAATGCGCAGGCCTACGCGGATTTAGAGAGTGTTTTTGAACGTGTGCCTGCTTGGCTACCGCTGAAACAGAAACAATTTCACATAAGTTTCTCATTAGAATTGGCAGTGCTTCGTCTATATGCGCTGCAAGCGCCCACGAGTGTGCTGTACATGTTCCTATCGAAGATGAGTAATACGACGGAAAAATTGCAGCTAGCTAAGCGTGTTAAGTGCGTGCGTGCGGTTGTCGATGCTTTAGCTGGCATGAAGGATGCAAATCAATTGACGCAATTGAAAGACAGTTTGCCGGAGCGTTCAGAGGAGCAATTCTATTGTGAAAAAGCGTTGAAAACGCTGCAAACAAAGCGTTGGACCACGGATAATATTAAGTTGAAATTATAGTGCGGAGTAATATTTATTTGTGTATGATTTGAATCTCGGACAACTGCACATGATATTAAAAAAATTATTACCTGCGATATATTAATAAGCGTAAATATATATTTTTGTTCAATGCAGTTTAGTTAAAAAAAAAATATTTGAAAAGGTATGCACAACCATTTTTTACGAAATTCATTTTATTATTTAGGAAAAAACGTTTATTTTTTATTTAAATTTCTTGATAGTTATTACTATATTTTATGATGTTTATGGTATGTTTTATGTCTGTAATTGTTTATTCGCAAATTCTTTGCTGAACTCCTACAGTTTCAATCGCATGTTTTTCTATTTTGTGTAACTGGAAATTTCCAAGATCACAAGCTGTCAACGTACAAAACCGTTGTGTTTATGGATGTGTACAGATTTTGTTGTTTTTTTTTTAGTTACTGTACTTATGACTGTATTATTGTTTCAATTTGAATTTTTATACATTATTTTATATGCAAATTATTGACTAAATGATCATTTGTGTAAAAAATTTAAAGCAGTTTTATTTTTGCAAAATATTTTAGGCAAAAAAATGTAAAATTTATACGTTGAAAAACGTTCACTAAAGCAATGCAAGTTTGACTATATAGTTACTACTAGTTTTTACTTTTTCTCTTTTGTTTTATATTTTAATTTATTATTTGCTAGGCGCGTTAAGCGTAAAGCACAAATCGCTAGACAAAGCGAACTTAGAAACTAACCTACATTTTCAATTTAAAGTTGCATTTACCGATTTTTATTTACTTTTCACTAACGGTATATATTTAACTATGTGCTTCAGAAAGTAATTGGTTATTTATCTACTAGGTATTTTTCTTTGAAATACCTCAGATTTGAGTTTTTGAAATTGTGTATGTTGATAATATTTAGTGGGTGCCTTATACATGTCTATGTAGTTGTATGTATATGTATTATTTAAAATAGCGGAAGTATAAATAGGTGAAAAGGAAGATTTTTACACATAATAAAATTGGAATATACATAAACCCGGAAGGAAAATATCTTATGAAAAATTTGGAAACTAAACCAAGAAATAAAATTTTACGGAAATACAGCTTTGTGATAAAAGTTAATACTTAAAGGCAGAGGACCTCTAGAAATCAAGCGTTCGACAATTGAGAGATTTGTTACTAAAAAAAAAGTTTACTAATAAAAAATATTTCAAAATATAAAAACATACTAAACTTGAGAATTAAGGGTTGCGGATTTTAGAATCAAAAAAATTTGTATTAATAGTAATAGATTCGGAATTAAAATTTTGTTTTTAATCTAAGAAGTCGTACTTCTACCATTTTGAATCAAATCTTAAATTTTTCATAAAAATCTTGGATTAAAAATTAGATTTTCTATTTTAGAATACGAAGTATGCGAACGTGAAAAATGTAAATTCTGAAGCAATTTCTTTTTAGTTAATCGGTTTAAATATTTTATATTTCAAACACGTAGTTGAATTTTTTTCCAGTCTGGTATTCGGGATTAATTTTTTTCTTTTAATTTTTCTAGTATTTTTTAATGCATTATTTGCAACCCTATTAAAAATAATTGAATTATTATTATTTTTAATGAAAAAAAAAATTATGTGGAAAAAATAAAAATAAAACAGCAAAGACGTAAAAGTATGACTTAAAGTTTTATGTTAAAGGTTGGACTAAATTCCGACAGTTGATTCAACCGGAACGGTCATCTCAAAAGTAAAAATGGCAATGAATTGTAACAAAAATTAATTAGCAAACAATTAAATTAATTTATGCAAAGTAAAACGTGCTTTCCATCGAAATTAAATTAGTTAAATCGATTTGAAAGGAACTTTCATGGGCAGTACGACATGTTTGAAGGGCAAATGAGACAAAAACAAACTCAACGCAAACACAGCAATAATGCATATAATTTATGAGGTATAAACGAATATATATATATATAAAGTTATATTACATTTTCTCGTTAACACAAATATATATATATATACATAAGTAAGATGTAAATTTGAATACAATAAAAAACGACAAAAGAACTAAAGAAAATAATAATAAAATAAAATAAACAACTCATATCACGAATCAATAAATTAAAAACAAGTTAAACTAATGGTGCTAAGCACCAGCAACTAATTGTTGCAGTGCTGCATCAGCCTCTGGCAAACGATTGTTTTGAACTTAACACTTAGGCTATCGAATATCACATCCGTGTCGTCCAGCTTGTGTTGCACCTGCTCATCGTCGTTTTGATTTTGATTTAGTTGTGACTCCTCCTGCGCAAAGTAGCTCTTGAATTTCTCATTTAAGTTACGCTCCAACATGGTGTTGTTGTTGTTGAAGAACAGTACATACGACAACTCAAGCAAATAATAATCGAGATCGCCCAAAAAGAAACGCTCACACTCGAGCATGTCGAATTTCTGCGCCATGAAGTGCTTCAACAAATAGTAAATTAAGTATTTCACGTCCTGGCGACGCAGTGGCACGGAGCCGGTGTCTTTGGAGAAGTATGCGAAGATTTTCAATGCCTTGCCGGCACTATTGCAATTCTGCAAACACAATACGAAAGCATCGACGAATTTGAAATTCAACATAAGCGTGCGTATACGATACTCCAGACGTTCCTTAGCGAAGTCGCACACCCTGTCTGGATTGTAGAGTCCGTGAAATACATAGAGGCAATAGTGTATGTACTGTCGCAACTCTTGCAGATTCGCATCATCCTCTACAGCCTCCTCAGCCTCCACGGGCGCATTCGAAGTGAGCGTACTTTGTGAGCCGGCCGCTTGTGTTGGTGTCTGTACGTCGTCGTTCGCATTATGCTTTGCCGTTGTAACTAACGGACATTGCTCGGCACTCGGCTGACCGGCCACACAAACACCGCTGGCATCGGAATTTTCGGTGACGGGCAGGCGCGCGTAACTCTGCTCATCAGGTGTTAAATCATCCACAGCAGCGCTATGTTGCGCGTCATCCGCAGTAGTCGCGGCAAGTGGTAGCGCGCCCGCTGCACCTGAGGAGGGCAGCAATGAGAAGTTCAATGAACAACCATCGTTCGCTTCATTGTTACTTAAATTCTCTAAACTTGAGATCATATCGTCCGAGTCTTGGCCGGTGACCACATTTTCGCTACTGTCCGCTTGCGTTGTCGACTTGTACTGATTCGACGGTGAGGGACGTTCAAAGTTCAGCGCATTGTCGAAATTTATGCCGGCCTCTAGCATGAATTGTGGTTGATATTTTGGTATGCTCTTCAAATAGCGCACCGGTTCGGATTCCAAACGTATACGTGGGCGTGGCAAATTGATTTCCACTGGCACATCAACACACTGACTTTCAAAGCGCATAAGTCGCTTGGTGGTGGGCAAACAGACCACACGTTGTTTCATCTTGTCGATGGATGGTCCGAGATCGCGACCGCACTGTGGAGCGAAAAGTAGTTGTATAGGTTATAAAAGGAAATACAAGAAACACATAGATTTTGGCGAAACCGAAAACTTAATTTTAAAGCAGTTTGCAAGATTTAAAGGTGTCATACCTGTCCATTCGAGTTGCCACCAAACGCTTTGACCATAAACTCTGTGGTCATGACGAGCGTGAAATCTGCGCCACAGTCTACATACATGGGACGGTCGACACAATCGACGGGTGAGGGTTTGCTGACGGCACGTCGCTCCTTATCGCCAGTACCCAATTGGTGTTCCAAATTTTTGCCCCAAGTGTACAGGGTGCAAGTAGACGAGATCAAGGCAAAATGGAAGAGTCCGCTTGAGATCTGTAAGAGAATATTGCAGCAACCATAGAAATGCAGTGTAGAAAAAATGGTGATTACTCATTTACCTGCAAAATTTGACCGGCTACCTCGGTGGTGTCCACCAAATGCGGAGTCATGTGCTCACATGGATCGCTCTCGGTCGTGACATTTGTTGCTGTTGACGTTGAGGTTGGAGGCGGCGCCGTGACAGCTATTGTTGGCGCTGCTGTGTCAGTGTGCTTTGCCGCTAGCTCTTCGGTCGCTGGTTTCAAAGGGTTTAATGATTTGAGCGGTTGTGCGACCATTGGCTTAACTTGCTCGACAAACTCTTCCACCACTTCGTTCACCAACTGTATAGTTATCTCAGTTTCGGCGGTTGCAATGCCTTCTACAATTATTTCCTTCACGTCTTCGTCTTTCAGTTCGTCAACCTCCTCCTGCTCGGCCGTCACTGTGGTGGCTAAAACTTCAATGAGTTCAGGTTCTTTAAAGGCGCTGTCTGTAGTCAATTCTGACGTCGCAGCAGTCTCCCGAGTATTATCAGTGTTGCTGGCGCTTGATGTTACGTTTTCGTTCACTATATCCGTAAGTATGCTGCTGGCGACCTCAGCGACCATAGATTTTGGCGCCTCGGCATATGCACTTTTGGACGTGGACGGTGTTGCGCAAGGTACGCTTGCATTCTCACTGGGCAATGTAGCCTCGAACTGCTTGCTCATTTCACGACGTTGATGTTCCTCCATTTTTTGTTTCGCATTTGCACGTCGCTTGATCTGATTGGCTAAGCGCAGCGCTTGCGGTGAGGAGCCCCACGTGTACATGCGTCCATTCTCATCGACAGCTAACTGCAATTAATGCATGAAAATGCTTGAAAAGCGGGGAAAAGAGTGGGAAAGTCAACGAACATACGTTAGAAAAAAATTTGGTATGTATCAGTCTTATTCTTTCGTCGCACACGAACAGTTTAATGGGCACTAAACTCTTCACTTGACTAGCGCAATGCATTTCGTCGTCAGCCGAGGTGTTGCTTTGTCCTTCCACACCGCTAGGACCAGAGCCAATACCCAACTGACCAAAATGATTGGAACCAAACACATATAATTCGGTGGCGTTCGGATTGTTGGGCGTCTGACAGAGCACCACGCTGTGCGCATGCCCCAAGGATATTTGGAGTATTTTCTGCGAACATGAAAATGTAATTTGGAGTTTAAAGAAAACCATCTTACATGCTTACTTTCGTTTTAAAGAATGCAACTATTTTCGGTTCGGCCACATTCTCGCAATTGCCATGCCCAAGTTGCCCGTAAATGCCCCAACTGTAAAGGTAAACAAATGAATTTCAAATATTCTGCTTATATTTGGCGGCGCACTCACCCCCAGGTATACAAGAGTCCATCCGCAACTGCAGCGTTGTGATATTGACCCGCTTCGATGATGGTTATGTCCTTGCCATCGAAGGCATGCAACATCATTGGCTGCAGTGCGACTTGCATTTCGCGCCCAATGCCCAGCTGGAGCAGATTATTGTTGCCAAACGCATACAACTGTAAATAGGTGAGTTATTAATTTCTAATTATTTCATCCTCAAATAATTTCTAGCGCACCCCGTTGTTCGTTAACACTAACGTATGCTGGCGGCCGCACTTCACGGTATGCACCTCCAGATTCAATAGTGATAGTAGGTCCAAGCTCTTAACGGCGTGTGGCGGCTCTGGTGGATCTAAGTGGTGGACGCATAAACAATATTTATTATTCATTTCAATTGTTGTAATTCATTACATACCGGAAGACTTGTTAACGCTATAAATGCAAGGCACTCCGTTAGAACCCCAAAAGTAGGCAACACCGTCCACAACGCAAGCACAGTGTGCACAACCAGCTGAGATGGGTTTAAAGCGTGATGTTTCGATTGCAAACTGTAAGTAGTGCAAATACTTAAATAAAGTCAATCAAAAATGTCGGCATATGCTTCGCCACCTGATTGTCTTCGTAAGTGATGCGGAACGTCGACAATGCGTTCGTTATGTGTTCGCTCTTGGAGCGTTGAGATTCCATGTGTATGAGTACAGCTAAATATGTTTCGATGAGATTTTTACAAAAATCAAATAAAAACGTTTTATTGTCGTTTATATTATGCTCCATGTGGCCGGAGGAAGTGTGCGATACCATTGGACGTAGTACGGCGGCGAAGGGATTCAATTGCTGTTCCAAGCGCTGTAAAGAAGATACCAAATTTATTAGTGTTAAATGTATTCAGAAGTCTACGAAGATCCGTACGAAAAATTAGCAAATGTTAGACAAAATTATGGACCGATGGGAACCTATTTTTGCATAAAGTTAGGTTGTTGTTATAGAGAATACCTAAATCCTGTTCTGGGGAAAGCGCAAAACTAACAGTCCTTGAAGCCACTTAGCGGTAGGTCCACGAAACGGGGTTTTTCGGCGAGATCGGACCTTAACGATAAATATGTTAGGTTCCCATGTTCCGCTGTTGTTGTTTTAGTAACGGTTATCTACGCTTCGTTAGCGTGGTGAGTTTCTGATAAGTTGTCATCGAGTTAATGCAACGGTAGGCCCAGGAAATGTGCTGTTTCGGCGGGGTCGGACCATAGAGAGAGAGGTGTCAGATGTGTAGGCTTAGCTGGGGATGCAAATTGAGCCGGTTATAAATTTGCGAAAACCCGCCATGGTGTTATAGCGACAGAAAACATTTCCTGACTAATTTTGAAATGTCATACGAAACCCCTTGCTATTATTGCAATTATCCGTTTTTCAGACGGAAAAACAAATTTTTTGGGTATATGCGAATAAGGGAGAATAATTATAGACTTCAATCTGTTGTTGTTGTGGTAGCAACATAAAACATCCGCTAAATAATCTTGAGGAATACTACGGAACTGACAGTCACTGGTCGGATATACATAAATACGTGGCCGCATCGGATACGTAGATCCCCGTATGCATGTCGTAAGAATCCCCTAGGGACTTTTAAGGAATTTTTCGGAGCAAAAAATGTCTAAATTATCAGTTCAATATTATTTCTACTCACCTCAAGTACGCAGTGCCTTATATTAGGTAGTTTCTCCTGTATGAAACCAAAATAGTCTATAGCGACTTGCGGCAAATAGGTGAGCGTCTCAGCGAAAATTGGCTCACTCAAATTATACAAACACACATTCATCTCTGTGTACCAGCCTAACGTAAAACAGTTATTGTTCCTTTCTTGCAAAGAGTCTTTACGATATTTACCGAATTCCTGTCCCACAACGCTGGTCAGCGCCAAAAATGTGTCGATACAAACACCACGCGCCTTCGCCAAAACCAACGCCGACGAGAAGAGACCGCTCTGGCACAGCACAATGCTTGTCATATTTGTGTGATATTTCGTATTGGTCACAAGGAAATTCCTAAAATAAGCGGCAATCAATTTTAAGCATTTCACCACGTGGAAAGGCAAACTCACCACAGCGGCAAATAGTTCTTATCATTCACCGCACGCTCCGCTAAAGATATCAACAACAAATTGGCCAAATGAAACTGTGACGATGGCGACATTTGTAGATTGCTAAGCGAGTCATCCACGCCATAGTTATAGTCACTGGCCGATACGCCTTCATTTATCACCACATCTGAATTTTTAGCGGCCGTCAGCGGAAGTATTATGCGCACATCTTCCGAATGACGATATGTAATATCTTTAAGTAACGTTTTTATTATGGGACTGCTGAAATATTTCGACCTTAGCAAGTAGGTCGTCTTCAGCGCCATGGCACAGAGATGCATAAGCGCACATGTCTGTCCGAACATGGCCAATTTGAGCGCGGTGCGTATGGGTTTGATGCGCGCCGAGTTGTACGTGACCAGGGCCTGTGTGACGCGCTTGCGACGCAGCAGATAATCACCGGCAAACTCTATGCACGCCTCGTAGGTGAGATCAAAGGTGTTGCAGAATTCACGACATTGTTTCCATTCACCCGCCAGCGCAGAATCCAGGAAGATGGCGAACGGCTCCTTTCTGCCAAAATGAAATAGTAAGGAGGTTGGCGTAAAAATGTATGTATAGAAATAAATAAATTAAATGTTGACTTCACTTTAATTGTATGTAGTATACATTCTTGTTGGTAACCACGTAGCAGGGATCGTAATTAATTTTTGGAAACTCATGCTTCATAATTTCCATTTGACGCAGCGAGTACTCCTCCTTCACATCGGCATGCTCATAAAACTGCACATAATCCATGGGTGAGCGTATATCCTTGAAATCGAACGCTTTGGCTTTTTCTTCCTTCGTGATGATTTCGCTGGGCTCACTCGAGCGATAGGTTGCCATTTGATAGAGATTCAGCACAGTCTCATTCTCAAAGCGAAATATGGTCAGCTGTGAAGCGCCGTTGAAGCACTAAAAGAATATACAGAGTCAAAACAATAAAAAACGGTTACTTAGAAAATACAGAGAGTCAAAACAAGAAAGGGTAACTTCGGTTGCACCGAAACTATAACCCCCTTCTCAAATACATATAAAAGATTCCATACAAAAACTTGATTCGATCATTTTGTATGGCAGCGGTCCGATCCGAATTTCTTCGGAGATTGTACCGTTGTCTTGGATAATAATCCTTGCCAAATTTCGTACAGATATCTTGTCAAATAAAAAAAAAATCCATACAAAAATTGGATTTTGAGCGATCAGTTTGTTGAATAGCTATATGCTATAGTCGTCCGATCGGAACAATTTCTTCAGAGATTGTACCGTTGCTTTAAACAAATAATTCGAGCCATTGTTCCATATAAGAACTTAATGTTGATCGTTGAGTTTGTGCCCGATATTAGAGGTTTATACAATTTAGGAGCTTTTTGGAGAGAACAAGACAAATAATCGATATCTGAAAAGCGGAGGAACTATTCCGCGTTTTTAAAAACAGACGAAGTGACGGACATCTAGACGGCTTTATATATATAATGGGTTGTCAAAAAAGTCTTGCGGTATTTTTATTGAATCAATTCGTGTGGCACCCATCGAACTTCTTAGTGACTCCAAGCTTCTTCAAATGGTTTATAACGGTTTGATGACTACTATGCCGGTCTCTTTCGACCAATTCAGCGATTTTATCGCAATTTTCGACGACAGGCCTTCCGGAGCGTGGCGCATCTTCGACCACCTCTACACCAGAACGAAAACGTTGAAACCATCGTTGTGCGGTGGAAATGGAAATAGTATCGGGTCCATAAACTGCACAAATTTTATTGGCGGCTTGAGATGCATTTTTGCCTTTATTGTAGTAGTACTGTAAAATATGCCGTATTTTCTCTTTATTTTGCTCCATGTTTGCGACGCTATAACTCACGAACGACTTAAAAGAAACGACAATCAATCAAACACGTGTTAGCGCGTGAAATGAGCTTTCAAAAAGGTATAGCATGACCCGATGCGACGAATAAAACTAGAACTACGCGCTTTCAGCGCCAACTAGCGAAAATACCGCAAGACTTTTTTTACAACCTAATATTTTGTAGCGTAACCAATGTTGTCGATTGGTGGCCAAACTTAAATATACCCTCTTCAGGATAAAATGAGAGTCAAACAAATATAATTGTGTATACTAACATCATCATCGCCTGCACGCAAAGTGGCCATTGCGCTGCTTATCACGCCCACCGCATTTATCGCATTACAGTGCGATAAGCTGTCGCTGGTGGACGGTCCGCTGGTGGTTGCACTCGTGTCCGCACTAAACGAACCAGCCGAATTGATATCCGCGAGCAGCGTGTCATTGCCTTCGCATAGATCGATGACTTCTTCCTTCTCCGCATCGGTGTCGCGATTCTCCTTCTCCGTATTGCGTTCGGCATTCGTTAGGTCCGCGCATTCTTTCGCATTATCGCCAGCATTTATATCGACATATTGTATGGTGTAAAGCAAATTTGAGCTGATTAAAATATCATAGCAGTTCTTCGGGATTTTATAGAGAAATAACGGTTTCAAATTAATATCAATATTATGCACGGTGAGATTGTTTGTGTGACTGTGTAGTGCGCTTAGCAAATAGGTGTTGCGCAAATTCTGTATGGTATAGAAGGAACCGCTGGAGTTGTTCAACACTTCGGGCGTCAGCGATGGTGAGTCCATGATGGCGAAGTTGCCGAGAGTATTTTCAGACACATCTGCAAGGAAAAACATGCTGCATTAGTTTGACTTGTAAATAAGGAAAAATTATTCTCTTTAACAACAACAACAATTAAGCTTGTAAAGAAACGTAATATTTGAGGGGGGATATTATGAAATAAATGTATGTTTGGGAATTGTATTTGTACAGAGAACGCCAAAACGCAGATGATGTGAGCGTTCACGCTAAGCGAGTATTGAAACTGTTGTATATTTGTATGTCTGATTTGACTAACTGTTCGGCGAGAATGATTGTAAGCATGACAACAACACGTGTGTCGTAGCATAAACGTTGGCTAAACTCACCGCGTTTCGCACGCAATCTATTTAATAAAATTACAATACATTTTATAACTGAGAAATTAAGAAAGGAAACGGTTTTAAAAAGCAAATAATAGTCGTTTTAGAAATTACAATAGTTACTGGATTAAATAAGTAGAAACAAAGTGCTAAATTTATTTTTGTTTCTTTTTTTGTTAAAGATGCAGACAAACTGTTTACTTACAATCTTCGAGTTTATGCCGATTATCGGAGAGACGCATTTTGATGGCATTCAGCTTCTTTGTGCCCAGGCTCTTCAATGAGGCGAGACGTGCGCGCGCCGCTGGCAAAATGCCAGCACGTGCATTCACATCGTCCAATTCGGGCAGCTGTTGTTGTGTGAAACGTATACCTGTCGCTGAGTTGCCATTGCTAATGCTCATGGTAGTGGGCACGCTACCGCTGCCACTGCTGCTTGCGCTAGTATTCGTTACGGGAGCAATGTTGCCACTTAGAACGTTGGTGCTCGTTGTGGGCGCGCTGTCCAAGTGGCGATTGATCGCTACCGAATAGGGTGGGGGTGGTGGTGGCATTGCTGTTTTCGACATAGGTGTGTGCGTGCCGGGTATTATGACAGAACGGCGCAGTGAATGACAAGGCTGCGCTGGACCACCACCCGTTGCTGCCGCCGCTGAAGTGCTGGGAATCTCATCGTTTCTTAAGAAAACGTCCTCATCCAACGCGCTGTTGTCCGATGCTGGATCAGAGCAATTGCTTTGTGTCTTCAGCGGCATAACAATCTGCCAGTCATTATCGCGTCCGTGTACCGCGCTGGGTGAGATCTCGCCTGGGTATATGTATTTGATGGCTTTCTGTTCAAGTAGTAATTTGAACTGCTGTTTTAACGATGAGGTGATCTACGAAAATAAAATGTTATGAATATTTTTATTTCAAATCTATATGTACATATTTATTTATACTTACCAGCAACATAACGCTCTCAAAAGTGCTGTCCTTGCAGATAAGCAACTTCACCACAGAGCCGGTATCAATTGCCGTGCTCGCAACGAACGGGCAATTTGGACTCAAACCCACAAAACATATGGAACCGTCGGAATAGCCGATAACAGCGCGATTGACACCATCTATAGTTTGCCACCACACAACAGCTAACGGGTAGGGGCAAGTAACCGAGGCCATAAACGATGTAGCCATAACCTGACTATTGCCCGTTTTATCTTCGACAACATTCGGTGGCGCTGTAGACGCCAACATACTAGCGGGCACATCATGGCTATACGCATCAAGATTTATGTTGGCTGGCAGTTTTGGCTCTATATTCACTTCAACTTCTACGAGCAGTTGTGACGCTTGAGCGATACTTTCCCGTGATGAGGAGATCTTTTCAGTGTCGGCTAGTTGCTCACTTTCAGCTCCAGCTTCATGCTTTTCCTGCTCATCGCATACGCCATCTGCTTTGTCCTCTGCAGCAGAGGCTGTTGGTATGACAGGCGGCGGTTGCTTTGCGATGGTTTCACTGAAGGTGGCCTGATTGGGGCACCTTTTTGAGTTGGGGCACTCATGTGGTCCCACAAACGGTATGATGTATGAGGTAATTTGTGTTGTGCTGTATGGCTGTTGCGGCGGGTGAGTCGAGTTCGATGGCTCCATGAAAGTTTTGTCGACCACAGCGAGAGCGGGTACAATGTGCAGCGTATTGTCGAAACCTGCGCAGTGGAAATTCGTATTAATATTTAAGTTAAAAAAAAAATAATTTTTTTAGAGTAATCCATGGATAATTAGAGTGGCACGTATTTTAAAAGCAACAATAAAAATTAATTTTTTTAATCCGTTAAGTTCGGTTGAACCGAACCGAACCCTTTACTAAAAAAAAAATTCCACGAAAGAAAGAGATTTTGAACGGTAAGTTTGTATAACCGCTATTGGCAATAGTGGTCCATTCTTAAAAATTTTTCAGAGATTGTACCATTGTCTTGGACAATAATAAATGCCGAATTATGTAAATATATCGTAAAACTAAAAAGGTTTTCCATACAAGGACTAAATTTTGATCGGTCGGACGGACATAGCTAAATCGACTCAGTTCGTCACGGTAATCTTTATCATATATATTTTGTAGGGTCTCCAACGTTGCCTCCTGGTGCTTTGTGGCAAAATTAGTATACACTGCTCGTGTTATAATAAATATTAAACCTTCATAGCACGATCTGCTTGAGAATTTTCTAGCAGGCTAAGATTACAATTTATTACTTGAAGTAGAGCATTATTTATGGTTTCGGGATATCAACGGGTATTTACGTACCACATACGTATATATTTAATTATATTAAAATGCAAATAACAATGAGCTATTATTTGCATGCATTTTATGGGGCTAAATACTCTTCCTCATACGCAGCTATTAATACTTGTGCTATCATTATTTCATTGATATGTAACTTGTGCAAGCTCAATTTACAGCGACATGCTGTCTAGAGTGTCTGTGACGTTATTAGCGCACAAAGACATTGACAGCACATGCGATTGCAAAGACGAGGCCGTAGGTCTTTTGCATTTATCAAAGTTTTTTTTTACACGTTTCTCACCCCACTTTTTCTTGCTACCCCGTTACTTGCACAGTTCAATGTACCCAAACACCTATGCGTAGATAGCACACTCGCTTGCCGCAAAAATCAATTGATAAACAAACATATAACAAAAACAAACTAAAATACAAAAATCAATAGCATAAAAGTGTTTTAAAAAACTGTGTGCATACATCCCGTGGACTTTCTTGATTTAACATAGTTAGGTAGTGTAAGTCATGGTACATAATACCTTGCAGCAAATTATAGACCTACATTTACATGCTAGGGAGCAGACGATTCCTTGTTGACGTCATGCATATTTTGCGCCCATTGGTCATATATAGTACTACTAGCTTTTAGCTGTATTTTGTTGAATATAATATATACATATATATTTAATTTGACATGACGAATCGATTTAGCCGTGCTCATTGGCAACCAAACGACAACACTCTTAGGGTTTGGTTTATTATTTCATTAATTTTTCTTAATTTAAATATTTATATACTCACATAACACTAATAACCAAGTACCGGATGGATCAAAGCAAACGTCATGAATTACACGATTAGTGCGACGAAACCAGGAAACTAATTTCAACACTTCCTGCCCACCTTCGCTGGTGTAGCGGAGCACTATGTCATTTTCCTCCGAGACGAGACATAACAATTGTTTGCGTGCATCATACTCACTGACCGTAGATAATTTGCAATTTAAATTGGTAATAAGCGGACACAGTTCGAAAATATCTAATTCTTGTAGTAACGCAGCCATCCCGATAAATTACTACGATTACGGTGGGCTAACAGCTTAGGAGGTGTGGGTGTTCCGTGTAAAAGAGAAAATAATCTCAGTTAATCTGTGCTGACACTTCTCTTACCAAGAGTTTTCTTTTTATGCCTTGGTTTTTATTATTATTTTTTTTTGCACACAACGTTGGTCTTACAGTACCCGATTATATTAGAATATATGGCAAGCCGAAATATTTTCTGCTACCCGTTTCTCGCCAAAAAAATTTTCGCGTGCACCAACACCTTTCCGCCCTTTTCTCTAGCTATTCTTTCTACTGACACCTTTCTTTCCGTTGTCTGCTGATATAGCGCTGCTGGTGTTGGTGCTTTCTTTTCTGCCGTTATTGCTGGTTTATATGCTATTCCTCGCATTCAAATCACATTTTAACCATGAAATTTTTCATTTACACTTTATTTATTAAAAATAAAAAAAACAGATATTTGCTACAATTCTAAAATAATTTAGTGCAAATTTACTCTCCAACTGCACCTATTTTTTAATGTCAACCTCCGATTTGCACTATGAAAATGGTTTGCTCCTTTTATCGCGAAATGTCAAGTGCAAGAAAACAACAGAGAGCGAAAATTCCAATTGTGACAAATTCTTCTATGGCCGTGCTGCCACCTCACCTGTAAATTAAGTGTATTAAACTCATCCTTTTTAAATTGGCAAGTTTTCAAAATCTTGGAAAGTCTATTAAAAATAAAATAAAAATTCGAAAATGCTCGTTAAACATTTAAACAAAATGTGCAATTAATTTAACTTCTTGCACTTATATACGCTAAATATTGCCACTACTGTTAGTGGTGATTGGAACCTCTAACGCAATTCCGCTAGTGAATCTGCAGATAAAACTTCTATGTACATTCATATTGTATATATCTGTCCTTTTACTAAGGCTTAGTATTATTATGGTTTTATGTAATTTCGACAATTTCAACTAATATTCGGAGTATGTCAATGTAAAAATTTCGTCAGCAGTAGGGCGTAATTATTGAAAATATTTGAAACATTAGCCAAGACACAAACTTTTCCAGTGAACAGTGTTTGAAAACAGCGTTTTGGCATTCGCTTCCTTTTCCTTTTACACTCATACGCATCCAAGGGTCATTTGAATTTTGAAAACAGTACTTTTATCCCAGGTTGTTCGCAAGCCATACGAATTTGTGTGTGTATGCACCGTTTGTAGCGGTAAACTTTCGCGTATTTGACATTTGATAAAATTTGCTACTTCATTTTGTGCGCTATTCGTGTAGTAATTTTTAGTAAATTCTGCAATTTTTTTTTGTTTTTCATTGAAAAAGTGTAAGCAAATAACTCCCGGTATATTAAATAATAATAGTGCGTGTTCATAGTTTTAATGCTCAGCTGTGAATTTCAGTATTTTTTTCGTGTATGGAATGGGTGATGCAATATTCTGTGCAGTGTTTCACTAAATTGTAAGTGCCTTTATTTTTGTAAATTAATTGTGGTTTGTGTTGCGTTTGTGGTTTTTTTTATCAGTTAAAAGAGATTTATAACATAAGTCTCCTTCATTTCAATCGTTAAAAGCACTGTTGATCTGACGTATGTATATTTCTGTAACAAAATTAGGTTATGTACTTAGTTGCAACAATTAATTTGTTATTGAATTCAGCAAGTTGAAGAAATCAGAAAGTATAACCGCATGGAGACATCTTAACTTCGCTTAAATAGCGAATGAATAATTTAAGTTGATTATTATGCACTCTTGGTGGTTTTTTATGAAAATTTTTAACTTGCTTAGAGCTTTTATGTTATGGTTCATATATTAGTAATGATTTTGAATCCCTTAAAATAATCGAAATATCGAAAATTATTAACAATACCAAATAAATAAATCCATATGTATGTAGTATGGACACGAATACTTTAGCTCGATGATCATCTTCGTAGTGGTGTTAACCTAAATTTTGTTTGATTAACGCTTTTGATGCATTTTTTTTGTTAGATTTTGAAATTTTTCGACAAATAATAGCTTTGTATCTTAACTGCTAACTATCAGGAAGAAGAAGATTGACAGTTACTCTCACAAAGAGCTAAATAACGACAAGGTAAATAAATGCTAAACCAGCAGAAACTAGCAGGAAAATATTAAAATATTGTTTTTCAAAATCACTTCATAACAATACTTGAAGATTAATGAAACAAAAAAATATTTTCACAATTCAAAACAATGAAAATAAGCAAAATCGAAGAAAATTCATCAAATCTCTCTTGTTTACACATGTGTTTGAACAGCTGTCTTTTAAAAGTCCACACTTGCGGTGCGAAAATACATGAAATCAAATCGCAACATTTTGTTAAAACTAAAGGTCAATTTCAGGAATCCAATAGTCGGTTATTATGTCGCCATAACGGTCGCTATTGACGGTTACGTTCTCACTGGCATCATTTTTTTAAGAAACATAAACCGATGATTCCACTGGCCCACAAACTACACCAAATCGTTATTTTTTCTCTGGATAAAATGGCAGCTCCTGAATCTCTTCAGATTGCTCTTCGTCGCAATTGCGCCAATTAAGCATGTTTACATATCTATTGAGTCAGAAATGGACCTCATCCCTGAACAAAATTTGGGTCGAGAATGTCGTTTCGTCTTGCAACTTAGGAAGGTCGAGCGGCTTTAGTTCTTGCAATTTAAGATCTACGTAAAATGCGTCAAGTCCTTACATACATACGTCAGTTCGAGCTGTTGCGAACGGCGCCGAATCGACTCTCCACGGTCTTCGTGTGCATTCTCAGCTACGGCTGCTGTGGTGCTGGATGGGGTCTATGTGGTCGATTATTATCCAATAATGAACGCTGGATTTCAACAAGTAGGCCGATTAAGTTGAAAATAAGTTAAGCGAAGCGTGCTAAACACATTCTTTACAGAACGTGAATTTTCGTAATAAAGTTGAACGATTTCTAAATGTTTTTCAGGCGTAAGTCTTTCATGAAGAAAAAAATAGCATGACAGCTTTACACGACTCACGCGTACGTTTAATTGGACCACCCCTTGTAACCAAAAGTCATTGACGCAATTGACTTAGTTTTCCGAAGTCAGTGATAATTTTTTAGAATATCCCATGAGTTAACTCCTTTACTTATTTGAAGGGCCTAGGCAGTAGAAGGTTGCTTTCTTCAAAAGCACAAAAGCCCAAAAAGCGTTTGGTTCGTGTGTGGTACCCAACGACTGCGGAATTTCTTCGCTGATATATTAGGAGCAAATTCAGAAGTTTGGAATTACGCTCACGGAATCGTTGAAAATTTTGGTGAGTCTACGCTATCACAACAACAAGTATTTGAGTGTCACAAAGTATTCAGTAAAGTTCACGAAGTCTTCGAAAACATTCCTCATGCGGGTCGTCCATCCACCTTGTTTTATGACGGTAATATCGAAGAAGTAGTATATTCTTCGTGTTGGCATCAGAGATATATCAGATACATACATATGTCACCATCTTTTTTGGATGATCTAAAATCTGATGATAGGGGTTTGGATATAAAACGTGCCAATACTAGACTTGTACCAAAAGACCTGAATCATTTTCAAAAGCGACGTTGACTAAATATCGCTAAGGGATGCTTGACAACGTATTGAAGGACCCTATATTTATCAAATGCATCATTACTTGTGACGAGATATGAGTTAATGAATATGATAAAGAAAAGGCTAAAATTTGCAGTTCAATGCTATCTGCAGTTCAAGGCCATCCCTCCCGAAACTAACACACAGGGCTTGTCCGAAAAGTAATAGGATTCATTCGATTCAAAAAATTGATTGAACCAATCGTTATAATTCTTTAAAAGCATTCAACATAGGCTCCTTCTGCGTCAATGCAGCGCTGCCAACGCGCTTTCCAAGCATTGAAGGCGTCACGGAAGGCATTCTCTGGAACAACCTTGAAAGCCCTGCTGCATGTTGTTTGGATCCCCTCTGTCGTCTCAAAATGCTGGCCTTTCGTCGGCCTTTTCAGGCAAGGAAGGCCACATCTGGGCTGTAGGGCGGTTGCGAAAGCGTTGGGAGGTTGCTGTTCACACGAAAGGCGGTGTGAGCCGGAGCATTGCCGTGATGCAACTTCCAATCGGCTGCGATTTCTTGTCGGACCCGATTGACTCTTCGTTTGAGTCTTTTGAAGACTTCCACGTAATACTTGGCATTGACGGTTTGTTCAGGAGGACCAAATTCAAGGTAGACAAAGCCTTTGACATCAAAGCGATCTCTTCCCGTTTCTCCAAAAAGGGCTGGTGCTACCGAAACTCACCACTTCTTGCTAAAACCACATATGGGTAAGCCTACTTACTCATATCAAGCCTCTGTCGCAGATTTACGAGTTTCACACAGAATTTAGTCGCGTACCTCTGCTCTAACGAACGCTGCATTTTCGGCTTGCACCACTCACAGAAACGCGTCGCGCTAAAATGTTTGTCCTGACTCTCCAGGTGCTCGGAGACAACTGATCATCCGCTCGGTCGTTAGCTAAAAACGCCCTCTACCGAATCCACTTGGGGAGTGCACGCTCCGAAGTATAGTCGAGGCTAATTACTTTCCGAACATCCCTGTATTGTATACCTGGTATATGGAAACTTGGATTAAACGTTGGCTCAGGATCTTAGTTTGAAGGCGAAAATAAAGTAATGTGTTGGAATAACTGAAAATGTAGGTTTTTGAGTAATCCGGGTGAAATTTGATCATAAGCTAGATCAACTTTTTAAATCACTTAGTTTTATAACGTTATAAAATGATCCAAAACTGTTAGGATTACCCTAATAAAAGATTAAATGTAAAAAATTGTCTTTTTAGACTTCCCAAGTTATCACTCGAGGTCATGTTCTTCTAAAAGTAGTTACGAAGTTAGTCTTTAACCTTCACTATATTTACCTAGGCATACCTATGTGTATAAATTGTTTACTTAATCATCTCCAATTAGGCGACAACTAGTACAAATCGCCAGATTAAAAATAAACTCAAACCTAACCATTGCCAATAAAGCTCGCCGACTGGCGCAATCGCTTTGACATGCTACTTACAAATAATATTGCGTAAGTCTATCTCCGGCCACAAGACGCCGCACCATAAACGAAAGCTTGGCTGAGCAGACTAACAACCACAACGTGACGCCGCAAGGATGGATCTTTGCGCCGCTGGATAGCCTGGATATTTAGTAACAATGCATATTGTTGTTGTTATTATTGTATTGTTGTAGCACTACCAAAAATGGGATGAACTCAATTTGCTGTTATTACAAGAACTTTATGGCTGCCCTTTTTAATGAGATTCATGAGATTTTGGCTACACACACGCACATCCGCGCGCGTAAGCCAGTGAACATATGAGAATTGGAAGCGAAGTCCGGGGCTCCTGCGTCGAGCAACGTCCAGTTGTTGCTACGAAAAAAGTGTGCAGATAATGTATAAAAAGCTATAAAAATGAGGGAGGAGGATTTCCCTGTTAAGAATGTGCCAAGGAGGACAGCAAAAACATTTGGCTTTTGCCTTTAGCAGCGTCTGCTTGCTGGACGGTCAGCCAGTTAGCCAGCCTCCTTGTTGGAAGGTACTTCTTGTACGCTACGTGCGTGATGTTGTTGTTGTTGTTTTTGGGTATTTTAAAATACTGAATACTTCATGTTGGCTGTGTTTGCTGTGAAATGCGAATGGAATTTGTAGTAAATGCAACAATAGCAACAAAAACAATAATAAAAATAACAACAACAATAAACCCCTTCAAAGCTCAAATAAGCACCAAAAACCCATCATTGCAATAACAGCAACAATAATAAAGATGTGTAAAACAACAACAACAACAATATTCTCAAACGCACGTTGCAACAACTGACCATAGCAAATATGGCTCAACAATAATACCAGCAGTCATAACATTAACGACACGTAAAATAGCAACAACAACAACGCCGTGCACAAAGCGTAGTAATACAGTATATAACAATATAACAACGACGTCAACAGCAATAAGCGTGTACAAGTCCGGCGATAATCGTTGCTCGCGCGTTTTGCCGCTGCCTGACAGGTAAACAATGCTGTGAATTTGATTAAAATCAACTGCGTGCCGCACTGCAACGGCAATGGTAATAGCAACAGCAACGACAACAACAACACTTCTCCATAATATAAGTGGCTTGGCAGCAAAATCCCAAACGTCGTTGCTTCACAGTTGCCGCCACAGCGCCTCATGTCGAAGTGGACTGTTGTTATTGTTGTAGTTGTTGTCGGTTAAAATGTGTTCATAAGCATAAATGCATGCGTGCGTCTGTATGTATGTCAACGAGAAATTGGCAAGCATTGGTCAAGAAACTAAATATTATGGGCACATATTATGGCGAATGCAACATACCCGGCCTGCGGCTTGTTGTTGTGCCCCTTATTGTTGCACTCGGCGCTGTTGCATTCGCGTTGATTTGGTGTGGCTTATTGAAATCTTGTTTGTTGTGCCTCAGGTGATTGCGCGCACTAATTGTGAAACGCCGTCTCGGTTGGGTCCTTTAGCCGCGTACTCGTGGACACAAATACAATGTGTGTTCGTGTGTGTGTTGGTCGTGTGTTCTAACGACCGTAGATAATGGCCGTTTTTGCCACATTCAAAACCATTTGGCGCGTTATGGTGTGTGTGTGTGCGCGACGAGTTGCATGCATTTTTTCTTTGACTTAAGTAAATATATACATATATTTTCATATATACATGCAGGTATATAAATAATTGATGATAAACATTCGTTGTTGCTTCTTATGCTGTATTATTGAACGAGACTCACTGCGTGTATTACTTGGGGTCACGATGCAATTAAATCATAGTTACACCCAAAAACTGTTATTCTCCAAAAATATAGTTAATGCCAGCATTAAGTGGCCGATAGTGAAAGAAATTTTGATTTTATATAAGTGTAGTACCTAGAAATAAGTACCGTTCTCACGGTTACCGGAACTATACCAGGTTTATATCTGCCCATGTGCAGTAAATCCGCGAGCTTTCCTCAAAATTATTTGGCGAGTTTTCTACAACTAAAACAACAGAAATTCCCAGACGCGTCTGCAAATGGAAACTGTAATTAAAATCGCTAGGAGTTTGACAAAGGCTTTCGGTGATTAAGTTTTATCAAAAACGTACGGTCGAGAGATTGTTGAAGACATTCCTCATTCTAGACGATCTCCGACCTCTTCAGCTGATGGAAAAATTAAAAAAAGTGAAGGATATGGTGCTTGAAAATCAGCAGGCAAGTGTTAGAGAGATGGCTGGAGAGCTCGACATCTCTCGCGAGTCCGTTCGAATGATTTTGGTGGATATTTTGGGTGCGAAACGCCTTCTTGCTCGACTCGTCCCGATAAAGCTGATTTTTTTTTCAAAAAGAGTACAATTGTGAACGAATTTAAAGTCAAGAGCGCAATGCGCAAAGAATACAATCGATCAACCTCCTTACTCACCAGATTTGACTCCGTGTGAATTTTTCTTATTGCCCAAACTGAAAATGCCGCTCCGTGTAACCTGTCTCTGGACAGATCGATGCATAAGATGATAATCTAGACAAAATTACTCTGAAGGCCATCCCAAGAACGCTGGTGGATGATTAATATTTGTGTTTCTTTGGATTTCGAAAAATCGTTAGTCATAAAGTAGTATATATATCTGGATGGGATTACTATATATATTCTTACATATATATTCTTAAACTGCACTTTTTCCATACTATGTCTGACTTTTGAGGTCTGCCCTGTACCAAATTAGTGGTTTATATCTTAATTTTTTGCTTAGTTATGGCACTTTATGGTTTCCGGTTAATGCCATTTTGTGGGTGTGGCAGTGATCCGATTATGTTCATCTACGAACTCAGCTTTCTTTCTGCCAAGTTTCACCGAGATATTTTAATTTTTTCTCAAGTTACAGCTTGCGCAGACAGACGGATTGACGGATTTCAACTCGTCTCGTCATCCTGATCTCTACAAGTACGAGTATATATAACGCTTCATTCATCTCGATTATTTGTATGTGATACAAACAACCGTTAGGTGAACAAAACTATTATACACTGTAGCAACATGTTGGAAGATATAATAATTTTATTCTGATTTTGATCGGTTAGTTTGTCTGGAAGCTATGTGCTATAGTACCCGGATTTGAGATTGTACCGATTTCGCTACATTGCCCTAATATTTTGATTTAATTGAAAACATATGTAAGTGTCCAAAGGTTTTCAATAGGGTTCGCTTCTGACTACTGTGAGGGCCAATCCAGGTGCTACATAAGAAACTCCGACATTTCGGGACGTTGTCCTCTTGAAAAATACAATCTCAGCTTCACGCGCCAAAGCCCCTATTTCTGTTTACGGTTCGTTATCATGATGTTGGCTCCCACATTTTTCGCGAACGTGATTAGTTTATCAAATTCTTGTTTTGTGAAGCATTCTCAAACATGAACTTTCCTTGAATGCTTCACTAATTGCTGGAGTAACTTGCCGCTTTTAGTGGACTAAGCATGATTAATGTAATCCAAATGAGGACTCGCCTGTGAAGACTACTTGGCTCCAATCAGTACCCACATAATCAGCTGATCACTCTTGACGACTTTTTTTATTTGTTTTGCAAAGGCTTTACAGTCGTAGCACGAAGTTGGTTCTGAAATTCCATCAAGCGCTTCCTTATTGCATTTAGAGGCATATTTAGGTATGTCCTCCGGGCCACTTTTTGTTGTGCTGATATCAAGAATATGGCAAAATTAGCTTCGAAAATGTTCTTTATAACCAAATCTTCCTGTTCTGAGGTAGCGGAGGCGATTCGGCAAGTCGTCCTTATTTTTATGCATAAGAAGGTGTTGTGATGATATTCAAGAATTAAGCCGTCTTTCGATGTCGCATTGTGAGTCACACCATGTGCCATTGAGCAGACAAGTAATAATCAGACGGTGAAACATATAGAGAATATGGCGGGTGGAGTAGGTTTTAACGGGTTCGGCAACGTTTCACTTTTTTCGTCTCTTTCTTGGTATTGTAGTTTTCGTTTGGTTTCAGTAGTTCATAATAACGCCGGCCTGGTCCCACAAAATATACAGAATAACTTTCGTAGCGTGAATATTTGGCCGAGGCGATGACTCTGAAGCACGACCGGGCAGTCGCCATGACTTTATTTTCTTTGGATTACCGTGAAAATCCACTTTTCATCACCCGTCACGATTCCATGAAGAAAACCCTTTCTTTTTTTTGTCGTAGGAGCAGTTGTTTAAAAGGCTACGCTCGACGTCTCTTGGGTTCAGATCATAATGAACAAAAGTTCATTGTTTCTGAGTCATTTGACACAGATCCTCATTGAGCAACGTCTTCAATTCACCGTCTTTGAAGGTTTTTGGCCTTCCTTCATGCGGACGGTCCTTAATATCGAAATCGAAGAATTATAAAATACTAACATCAAATGCTAGGTTCTGTCTATCTTATGAAGACTTAAAAAACCTAACCTCAACCCTCAATTAGGTATAAATATATTTTTGATATGACATTTTTTTCAATTATTTCTAAGAACTTATACTACATCGACACACATACCTGTACGCCGTTGTAGTGCCTTCGGTCGCGTATTACACTCGTAATTTCATTCTTAAAATGGAAATCTCCGTAATTACAAAGTGAATTAAATGCGAGCGGAAAATTGCATTTTCACGATTTAATGCGATGGCGCGAGTTGTGAATTAATTTCACGAATCGAAAATCCACTCACGCCAACTAACCGAAATAATACCGTATACTACTTAGTTGTGAAAGCAAAGGAGGAAAATAATGTAAGAGGATGCCAGCGAAAAGCCGAAGGACGGAAATGCAAATATAACTTCCACAAATCGCTTGTACAACAACAATATTCAGATTTTTCAGTTTTCATCTACCAACAACAAACAACGGTTGTCGCGTGCACTTGCTACGGCAGTGGCACATTGATGTGTGGCAAATGGCAAGTTGCAAGTGGCAAGTGGCGACAGCAGCTAAGTACTTGCTACAACCACGAGGGTGCTCCATTTGGCTTGACTCCTACATGCAAAACCATACGGATATATATGCAGAAGTGCTTACGGCCAGAACGTTGAAGTTGCAACGCGTCGCTAATGAGGACCGCACAGACCGCAATTCACGTGAATTTTCAACAGCCCAAAAACTAATTAGCGCATATCTGCATCTGTTGTCATCACGTAAGTCCCACGTTGCACCACACATATATATATATACCCCACAGACTTCTGGAAATAAATTGGAGCAAGCGGTCGTGTCACGAGCGTAATAATGTGAGCTGCGGTCGGTGCTTCGAAGGATCCTCACTCACTGCACACCTCCGCGCAGATATATGATTACATACACGCGGTTATGTGTAAAATCAACGCTTCGATTTGCACAATTTAGATCATTTGATGCGTTCTTCTGAGGGGAAAGATAAGCCAGCACTTTGAAAGACCTTGATTATGCGCACAACTTCAACCGTAATTGAACGTTGTAGGCATAGGTTTGAGAAGAATGAATGATTATTTAAATAAAACATATATATTTATTTGATAAAGCCTATTTTATTATACACATATCTATAATCAATAAGTACGATTGGACAAAATGGCAATAGACTCTAAAAAAAGAAATTCTAATACTTTTGAGTTAAGCTTCCTTGTTATAAAGAATGACAATGGAAATTATTATATTCTATATTTGAGCCAAGTTTTGGATAAATTGCAGTTGCCAGATAAGATAGGAATCAAATAAGAATTGAATTGACTGCCTACCAGAATTGCTAGAAGTTGTAAAGCTAGTAATCTTGTAAGGATACGCCATCAAATTTAATCAGACTAGGAACCGAACCATTGAAGGATGGAGTCATGTGTAGAAGTTCACGCAAATGAGGAAAGTTCTCAGAGCGCCATTCGCTTGGGAGAGGCCAGAAACGATTCTTTTACAGATGACTCAAGCAGCTCACGACTTCCGGTCTTAAACCAAGTATCCTCTGGATAGCCACAAAACATCTGTTTGAAGGCGAGCTAAAGTGAGAAGGTGAAACTTCCCTTCCCAGACGAAAAGAAGACGATGTGACCAAAGATGCCTTCTATGAGCACTTGGAGCGTACTTATGAGAGCTGCCCCGCCACGATGTCAAAATCATGCTTGGCTTTAACGCCAGGGTGGACAAAGAAGGTATCTTGGTATAACGGTCGGTAAATTAAGCCTCTACGATGAAACATCCCCAAATATATTGACGTTTATCGACTTCGACGGTCCCCGAAATATGGTTATCTATAGTACTAGATTCCAGCATATGAAAATTCATCAAGCTACCTGGCTGTCTCCGGATCGAGAAACCACCAACCAGATCGATCATGTTGTTATAGATGGAAGACACGTCTCCAGTATTTCAGATGTGCGTGCGCTCCGAGTTCCTAACATCGACTCGGACCTACTACCTTGTTGCAGCCAAGATCAGAGACGTCAACAAACGCAAGGAACGTCGAGAAGCTGCAATCACAACAGACAGCCGAACGATTTTCTACTCGGCTTGCACTCCTGCTCTCAGAGATCACTCGTCAAAAACTCGGTATAAGGGAACTGTGTGGCGGCATATCAAGCTCCTTACGTACAGCTGCAAACGAAACCATTGATTTTCGGAAAAGGCAAAAGAACGGCTGGTACGATGAAGAGTACCGTGTCGCAGCGGAGAGAAAACAGACTGCTTACCTTCCAACGTTACAATCGACCACAACACGTGCGGGATGGGACAGATACCGAGAGTTGAAGAGGGAAGCGAGATGCATTTGCAGACAACAAAAGAGAGAGGCTGAAATGCATGAGTATAAAAAGCTTGACAAGCTGACTAACAGGGGTAATGCTCGGAAATTCTACGAAAAGATGTGGCGACTAACAGAAGGTTTCGAGATCAGAGCGTACTCTGCTAGAACTCCCAGAGGTGATCTAGTAACCAACGTCCAGAGCATAATAAAATTATGAAGGGAATACTTCTCCAGCCTGCTGAATAGCAGTGAGGGAATAACATCCGGAGATAGCGAACCTGATTTCTCAATCGATGACGATAGAGCCGACGTTCCATTGCCCGAGCATGAAGAAGTCCGAATAGCCTTTATGCTGCTATGGCTGAATTTGGTACTCCCGCAAAACTCACACGTCTGTGTAAACTGACATTGCCGTTCGATACCGAACGAGGTTTCAGACAAGGCGATTCCCTTTCGTACGACTTCTTCAATTTCTGTTGAAGAAAATTATTATAGTGAACGAGGGCAAAACGAAATAACACTAGTCATCAAACAAACAGTCGTCGCAATCGAGGCTTGACTCCGATGTCACTGTTGACAGTTATACTTGCACGTCGTAGATAACTTGGTCTATTTTGGAACCAGAATTAACACCAACAACAATGTCAGCTTCGAAATCCAACACAGAATAACTCTTAAGTCCTCTATAAGTCACTCATTATTTCTCCCGCCGTAATATTGTTCAGAGATCCTTCGCGTATCGGCAACGGCGAATACTACAGTCGATGGGACGATGGGCTGTACAAGATAAACGACGACACCAGCGAATAAAGAGACAGGGGTTATGCTGACTAGGTCATGTCGTCGGTATGGATGAAAACACTTCAGCTTTGAAAGTATTCGACCCACTGGGGTAAGCAGAGCAAACAGCAAAAGAAAGAACAAGTTACGAGCAGTTGTAAACTTGGCTATAACCGCGTAAGCGGTGTCTACGATAATTAAGAAGAAGAAGAAGAAGAAGGAACGAGTCGCATTTTGATGGTTTGTTACTCTCCGCACTTTCTCCCCGTGGATCTGCCCCTGTATGCATATAGTATATAAATGCGGTGAGACTAAAAAATTCCTGGATGGTAGAAGGCTGAATGGTACTCTTTCTTAACCTTTTCCTCGGTTTGAACTGATACTACAGAAGATTTTAACAGGTCTATAGCAACTGCTTACACGATATGACGATAATTTGATCCATACCTTGTTTTGGCATTGACCTTGTTTTTAGCATCACACGAGTTATTGGTGTTTCAGCTATCCAAATGGGTAATAGGCGATAAGTGAAAGTAGTTTATTTTGTTTCTTTGAGCTTGTCGTGCTAGAAGCCTCTTGTGTAGAACTGTTATTAGGTGCGGTGTATAGAGCTAATCCAAGTAAAGGACCGCTGCCCTGCCCATACTGATCATTTATACAAGTATATATAACCCTATATTTATCTCGATTAGTTTTAGGGGCTACGTACAACCGTTAGGTGAACAAAACAATAATACTCTGTAGCAACTGGTTGCAAGAGTATAAAAAGAAGCCGAAATTATAGGCCGACAACTCTTGGCTTTTTCAGCCAATTTTGTGCCGCCACCACCGTATTCGCCTGATTTAGCTCCGTGTATTTTCTGGCTATTCGGCAAACTCAAACGACTGTTCGGTGTGCGACTCAGCATGATCTTCGGAAAACTTCTTTTCTCTTAGTTACTACCTTATTACATTACAACCTTAGGGCTTTAGTCCTTAAACTATTCTGGAATAAGACTTTAAGTAAAAAGGCTTGATATTCAAGAAATCCAATCGAAGCGCTTGATATATCCTATCCTCGCTGGAATATAGTACACATTCACTCGCACTGCAAATACAAAGTACACGCATGCTCCACCTTCTGCTGTTCGCTCGCACAACAACAAGTGATATACGCTGGCAACAACCCACTGTTGTTGTAATATTGCAGGCAATTCCTAAATCTACGTTGCAACGATCCGATTGGATCTGCGCTGAGTTGCCGTGAGTAATTTGGGTTTTCTTCTTTTTACCTACTATATATATATTACAATCATCCAGTTTTTTATTACACATTTACACTCCTGCAATGGTGTGGCTTGCTGCACTTGTGCAACATACCAACAACAAGCAACTATCGATGGCCGCCACGGTTCGCTGCTGTTGTTGCCTCCGCAACATTGGTGCAATAAAATTGGTGCTTAAACGAATCCACTCACAACCGTTTAGCAATATCAGCAGCTATAACAGCAAAATAAGAAAACAACAACAACAACAGCACTTAAAGTCAACCACACCAGCACTTAAGCGACCAATTTTAATGGCAGCGAACGAGCGGCCAAGGAGTGTGCAGGCAACATGTTGTAAAACGCGCGAAAAAATATAAAAATATGTGTGTGTGTGTGTGTGGCTTTTGTTTGGTATGGTGTATAGGCTGTAAAATTTTAACGATGCCAAGCGGCCAACAACTAAAACAAGCAGCAATGGCAGCGCGCTGCAAAGTCAAAGAACAAAAATGCAAAAAGTGGCAAAAAAAACAACAAAAACAACAAAAATGCGCAGTGCAATTATTTGCACACAGAGCAGGTGGTGGCGGCGGCTGGGGCGGCAATGGGTAAGCGTTGCCGCGACGACTTGCTTAAAATGGTGCTTACCATACACACACACACACACACACTCATTCATACAAACATTTGCAGCCATTTCGTCTGCGCTTTGTAAGTGAGCAACACCCACTTTTTTCGTTGTTGCTTTTGTGCTCGTTTTCTGCCTTAAATTCGTTTTGCACCTTAGCAAAAACTAACTGCGCTTGTGCGCCTGCGCACTTGATCGTGTTGCTGTCGGTGCAATATGGCCTTTATCAATAACGCGCTTTAAGCGCTTAGTTGCTCCTTTATTGCTATCTTTGCATTTATTGTGCTTTAGATGCTTTTACACGTGTCTTTTTTGCATTTGTTTTCATATTTATTTATATGTTCTCATTCATTTACTTCACACTTGTAAATATAGCGCATTTTGGTGAACTCAAAGCCTGCACAGTCATTTCTTCCGATAAGTTGTTTCCACTTGGGGCACCGATTATTTGCAAACCACAACAATCCTGGGAATATTTTTTGAAATCTTTACATAATTTTTAATAAGGAGACAGTGTTGCATTTTGTAGAAATATTACTGCAAATATAAAATATAAAATATACTAAAAACTCCATCAGAAAGTAATGAAGTGCTATTTAATAACGGGTGATCCATTTCGAGGTTCCCTACTTGTTTAAAGCAAAAACCCAGAAACTTCAAATTTAATGGAGAAAGTTTATTATCATTCTAAAGAACATACTTTGGCATTTAATTCTTGAAGATTATGTCTTTGAAATGTTGGCCGAGGCTACGTCTCAGATGGTCCATCCGTTGAGTCGAATTTTCGATGAGTCGTTCGAGCCTTACGACAGGTAACTGGCGAATGACATGCGTGATATTTTGCTTCAAGGTCTGAATCGAAGCAGAATTATCGGCATAGACTTTAGGCTTTACATGTCTCCACAGGAAAAAGTCTAAAGGTGTGATATCACTCGATTTTGGTGGCCAATCGACCGGCCCAAAACGTGAAATTATCTGCACACTGAAGTGTTCTCTCAATAAATCCATTGATTGATACGGTGTGTGGAAAATGGCGCCGTCTTATTGAAACCAAATGTCGCCGAGATCACCAGCTTCAATTTCAGGCATCAAATAGTCGGTTATCATGGCGCGATAACGGTCGCCATTGACGGCGACGTATTTAAAGAAATATGGACCGATGATTCCATCGGCTCACAAACCAAACCAAACCGTCGTTGTTTTTTTTTATGAAATGGTAGCTCTTGAATCTCTTCAGGTTGGTCTTCGTCCCAAAGGCAGCAATTTTGCTTGTTCGCATACTTTTTCAAGAGCCCTTAGAGCGAAGCGATGTCGCTTGGGAAGGCCGAGCGGCTTTATTTCATGCACAGGCTGTATTTTGTACGCTTCCAATTTGCGATCTCGACGTAAAATACGCCAAGCAGGTCCATACATCAGTCCGAGTTGCTGCGAACGACGCCGAATCGACTCTTCACGATCTTCGTGTACACTCTCAGCTACGGCTGCTATATTTCCTTCCGTGCGTGCTGGACGTGGTCTATTCGATCGAATATTATCTAACTGAATATATTCTGCTGGAAAGTATGTTGATGTCTTTAAATATAATATATGAATGTATAATTTTTTTTATCGACAATAGATTTCAGGTCAACTCCTCTGATTTTAAAAAATTATTTCGCTTACAATTTGAGATGCTTGAATCCCATGGTCAAACCATATATTTCTATGTGAATTCGGTCCCCTTTTAATATTTCGCAACGCACCCACCGTGCCCACAATGGACAGCTAAGTCGATCCGTGTTGCAAGAAATTGCCAAGTTTTCTTTACAAGCTGCACGATCATATTAATTTATTAATTTAATGGAAAATTCGTTATTACCAAACGATTTGTAGGCGTTTCTAACAGCTTTTTTTTTGCCATAACCGCAGCGATCGCGCACACATACATACAAAGAGCTCACATACAAAGCACTCACTGACTGAACACTCGCTGGCATTCATTCGCCGGTTTGGACTGCCAAACAACAGATGTGCGCTTGCGTGGACAGACAGACGACCGACACATTGGTAAATTAAAGCAACGAGGCTTAACCAGATCCACGGCACTTAAGCTATGAGCGATCTTCATTACGGCCACTCGAGGGCATTGTGTTGCTCTTGTTGTTGCAGCAACAGCTGTTGTTGTTGTTGGGAGCATGTTTCTGCACAGATTGGCTGATTTATCGTTGCAGATATTAAATTGGCAGTTGCTATAGACAACAGCACACACACACAAAATGAACAACCAACAACAAGAGCAACACCAATTGATAGTGTGGCCCGAATGGCCTGCAATAGGAGAGTCATATTGCCGATCGCTGAACTTTTGAGCCGTTTTAGACTTTTGAGGTGTTTATTAAGGTGCCGAACCGAAAAGAGAGTGCGACGCATGCAACATTTTGGTTGAAGAAAGTCTTATTATTACCCGCATTGTTGGCGAATGCATGCATGGCATTTGGTTGCTGTAAATCGATTGTTAAGGTGTCAAAGGCAATCTGTTTCCTCGAATTATTTGCGGAGAAACCGAGAAAAATGCTGTAAATGCGCATTCATATGTTGCATGCAACAAATTTCTTTCACTCACACACATAAACACACGCCTACATATGCATTTATGTGGTCTTCTACGTACCGCCAAACACACATAAATAATGGTCATAAATTGGCAATGGCTAAAAATTCAGTATTTATAGCTGCATGATAAAAATAAGATTTATTAACTTTTACGTTGCGCACACCAAAGCTTTGCCAAGCTGCCACGCCACCCTATTTGCCACCCCACATGACCGGGCGCCTATAACATCCCGCCATGGAATAGTTAAATTGTGTGTAGTAATAACAAATCTGCGAAGCGTCGCCGATTTCTCAGCGCCAAAACGGCATTTGTTTCACGTCGTATGCCGCATACCGCACGCCACATGGCCAGCTTCGAATTGTGCGCCACAGCGCAAATCCTTCGGTCGGGATGCAACAGCGACGGCGGCAACATTTCACACTTGCAGATGGCGTTGATGGCCTTTACTTGCATAGCTGAAATTTATTTTTTCGCCGCCGCATCTTCATCCGCTTTTTCGCTTCCAATCCACTATTAAATCCTTGTATTTCCTCTCCCACCCACCATAACTTAGCGCTAAAGTCTGCAAGTTTTGCTCTTAGCTCAGTCGGCGGCGAAATATATTTCGAATCGAATTAGTAAAACGTTTTACGCCATTTTGTGGTCGCTTGTTTGCTTTGCTTTTTCTATTCGGGAAATACGGTATTCCCGTTAGCAAAGAGTTGAATTCGTTGCTTAAACTCCTGCAGAATTTATTGCGTTCATTGCCACTCAGCGCATACCAATATTCAACTGGGATTTCTCGTCTGTTAAAAGATGAAAGGAAGAGGAAAGAGGTGTCCATGTACTGTTTTTTGTATAGCGACGTCAACCGCATTTAATTGTATTTTGTTACTGCTACTACTAGAATTACATTAACGCAAATGTATGTGTTGAAGTTGAAAATCTTTACCAAAGTGAGGTTATGTTACACTTATAAATTTTGTGTGCAGAATCGAATTTCTGATGCCGAAACGTTCAGAATGTTGGAAAAGACCTTCGGAGACAATTGTTTCTTGCGAGCAAGTTTTTTTGATTGGCACAAATTACTCAAAGAGGGTTCAGAACGCGTTGACGACGAACTACGTCTAGAACGACCGTCAACATCAGCCTTTTGATCAACAATTCAATCAAATAAAGGAATTGTTGCCTGCGAATCGACCATTAACCGTCAGAGATCTCATTGGCTTCTTTTAAATGTTGGAAGAATCTTTCGAAACAATTTTGAAAACTATTTGGGCCTAAGAAAGGTGAAGGTAGGATTGGTTCCAAAATAACAAAATTTTTTCGAAAAACTGTGTCGCGTTAATGTCTTTGTAACAATGTTTTCCGACTACCAGGATGTCAAGAATCGCATTATTAATGACGATGAGTCTTGGATCTATGATTGCAACCCGGAAAAAGACGATCAATCGGCCGAATATCGGTGCAAAGTTGAGCCGAAGCTAAAAAACAAGTCAAAGCAGGTCAAAATCCGAAGTTATGTTGACAGTTTTCTTCGATTATCGAGGTGTGGTGCACTCCGCATTCCTTGCGACCGGCCAAACTATCAGTAACGAATACTATTTGAGTGGTATGCGTCATTTGCGTGAAGGTATTCGTAAAAAGAGGTGGGAATAATGGGCCGAGAGCTTTTGGTTTTTGCACCACGATAATGCACCGCCTCATACTATATTGATTCTTCAAGAGGTTTCGCCAAATTTTCAACCAATATCGTGCCGCAACCAACGTATTCACCTGATTTATCTGAGTGTGACTTCTGGCTATTCAGCAAACTCAAAAGACTGCTTCGGGGAAACCGTTTTAAACCAATTGAAGTCATTAAATGTGAATCGTTATGCGCATTGAAGGTTATTCCGGAAATTTACTTTAACAAGTGTTTTGAGGATTGGAAAAAACGATGTCAGAAGTGTATTGGGGCCAATAGGGATTTCTTTGTTGGGTACGAAATAGATGTTGAAGAATAAATTAAGAATTTTAAAATTATGAAGAAAGTCTTAGTATTTGTGGCTTATAGTAGTATAACTATATAAATGATCTGTGTGATGAGCTGAGTGCTAGACTTGTATTCGGGAAGTAACATAAGTGATTTGGGAGTAATGCACATTAAACCTATTTGAGAGTGATCCCACACCCAATTTTTCAACAGTTTTATAACCATAGATGCTCAACCGTCCCCTCCCACCTAAAATGATTCATTGTATTTTGTTTATAATTTTTTTTACCAAATTACATTTTAGAGGCGTGGCCTTAGTCCAATTTTGCCCATTTGCAATACCAACCCCTCTCGGGTGCCTAGCACGCATGTGTAAGAAGTTTTATCAATATATCTCAGAACACACGGACGACGGACGGCCGGACGGTCACTCAGATTTCAACTCATCTCATCATTCTGATCATTTATACCATATATACATAACCCTATATTTATTCTGATTAGTTTTTAGAAACATGTCACAAGAGTAGAAGTCATAATCATAGCATCACTAAATAAAGTTTCGACTGGACTTGACAAAAATCTTAAACAATATACTAATAATTTTAAAAGTAATGGTTCCTTGTGTTGATGCAGTTCCAGCCGAAGGTATTTGCCGCCTCCATCACTAATCCTTTGAGATTCATCTAAAAACAATCGCACCAAAACAAAAAATATAATCTAGACTGATCGAAGCTTTTTTTAATGGCGACCTCAGAAATTGTTTATTTTTCCAGAAGAAGAATTGTTTGTAAAAAATTGAAATGAAAAACAAAAACTTACGGTCAGGTAATACATGTTTTCCATGTTTTCAAAAAGCTGTATAAAGTTCATTAAAATCTACAGAATTTCTTTCCAGCTACAGTGGTGATCAGTTCAAAAAACAAAGTTTTGAGAAAAACGCATTTGAAGTACGTGGGTATTTGTTGCACCTACAATTTTCAGAGAATATATCTAAGATATTATACTTTAAGAGTATGCATTAGACGGTTTCTGAATTTTCTTTAGAAAAGATAGCAGACGATCTCAACATCTGTTATGTATACTGAAAACATTTTGGTTAAAGTTTTGGGTACGAAGTGTGCGAATGCTAGACTCGTAACAATAAATTTGAATCTTTTACAAAAATGAGGACGAAAAAAGATTGCAGAAGAGACAACTTAGTGAAGAACCGTACATTCATCAAGCGCATCGTTACTGGTGACTAGACACATGTCTACGAATATGATTTCTAAACTCTCTAACAATCTATGGATTGACGCTACAAAAATGAACCGAAAAAACTAAATTTCGCTGACGGTATTCACAGCTACCCAGTTCTTATACTCGTGAAAACGTATGATAAATTTAATTAGTGGTTTGAAGTCCACGATGTCACCAGTCATTGAGTTTGATGGATGCTTAACTGGTAGTAGTAAAGTTAAAAGTCTGACCGGAGAATTAAATCTAGTACCTACGGAGAGCAGTTAGCACTTGGAGTTCACTGGAATCTGCTTATTGGGTTTGGCTCTTTTCGAAGATTTGTTTGAACCTAAAGACAGGTAGAAGTGAAAATTCAGTTTCAGTGTGAAGTCGCACTGCGACCGGGTGCCGGACCCACAGCACGGCAGAGGTTTCAGGTCGGCCTCGAAGTCGATCAAGATAGAAAAGGTATCCCTTCCACCTGACCAATTGTAACCAAATAATATTTGCAAAAAGCTTGTGATTTGAGGCGCTGCTCAACGCATAGTTTTGCTCTATGTGCTTTTAAGCACTGTGGGCAAAGCCGTCTTGGCAGAAGGAATGTTGTCCGTAGGTCTGTATTCAGATATCGCTCTGATGTGTGCACATCCTTTATTCCTCAAGAAGCTGCTTATTTGTCGAACCGCCGATATTGGACTATGCATATTGCTGTGAGTCTAACATAGCTACCTTTTTATGCTTGCTTTGTAGATGAATAGTGGTTGAATACTTTTAGATTCTTCACATAATTGGTTGCTGATAATATAGATTTTTCAAGCTTAAATTTCTATTGATAAAATGCAATAAATTCTTGAAATGATTCCAAAAAGGTTTAAACCACAAGGTTTTGTAGACTAAAGTTGTTCTTAAAACATAATTAAAATACAATATTATATATAAAATATTATTAAAGTCCAGCTCATGGTTCCTCGATTTCAAAGTCTACTTTTTAAAAGCAACAATTGCATATTAAATTTTTGCGTGCAAAAATATTGCATTTCCAAATAATTTCTCTCAAATTACAACAAACAAGCAATTTAACTCATTTACTGTCAGTCAAATAACACCTTGAAGATCTCGTACAACTCCGCTGAGATGACAACAAAATTGCGGATAATTTTTTTCTTATCTTGCGCAAATACACTTAAGACGAAAATCCTGACGCTTTGTTGGCACAGATTTTCAAACTGAGATATCAAATTACATAATCAGCCACCCTCAATCGGATCAAAATATGCGGAGCATAGAGTAAACTATTGTTGTTTGTGCGTTTTTCACTTTGTTTTAGTTGAAACACACACTCGGTACACTTTGCAAGGAGTTCATTTCACTTTAAAGCAGGTCACGTGCTCGGGGGAGGATGCGTGCGACAACACACATCGACATATCCGGCGTGTGGCGCGTGGACCACACGCAGCGCCCGACACTTGGCACAAGTGAGTGCGATGAGCGCTAACAATAGCGAGCCGTGCTAAAAGAGACAGTGTGTGAGGGGGATTCTCGGTGCTCGGCAGAAGTGAAAGAAAATTAGCGCATCACGTGCCAACATTTTCGCCTGACTACTGCTGTGAGCGTATAAGGAGAGTTAATTGGCAGATCGATTTCACGAATTTTAAATTACGGATTTGTTAAAACGCTTGAAGTTGCTTTCTATGGCAGATTGAGAAATCTTCGATTTGATCATTTCCGCTTGATTGTGAGTCCAAGCGATGGACAAGCTCATCTAAAGTATCTTGAAAATATACAAACTTATCTTTTTTCGGTTTCAGTTAGTTTTTACTGCGTGCTTATACTAATCACTTTAACTTTCCTCCATTGAGAAAGGTAATTAAAATCTCGGCTATCGTAAAAAGAAATGAAAAAGTAGTGAAATGAAATAAAAAGCCAGCGCAAAACGGGCAAACAAACACGAGTAATATCATCAATTGTTCAACCAGTTATCCGAAAATAAAGAAAAGCAACAAAAAGCAAACCGCCACCTCAACGCAATAACCGTTGAGTACGAAAAGTCGTTAAAATCGCATCTAAATGTTCATTATCGAATCGTAAAAATTTCATTTGTGGTCCAATGGTTCTCGTAACGTATTTTTTTCTGTGTGTGCGTTTTTGTTGGATTTTAACTCGTTGCTTGTCGCCAATATGGCGTTCGGTTCGTTTGGTGGCGCGCTTGACTCGTTTGGCTTGGCCAAAATGCCTTGCAACCAAAGTGCTCCCAACTCGCCCATCGTTAAAACTTAGATAACAATTTTTATTATTACATTTTTATGCGCTAATAGCGTACTAAAATAAAAATAAGTGCAATGCCTGCGCACACACACACACACCCACATATGTGTATGTGTAGATATAACCAGTGTTGGGTGGTTTGTGGCTTATGAGAAGCACTTTTATGTGAGCACTCGTGTTTTACTCAAAAACCAATGATATTTTTGTGATTTTTATTTTGATTGGTAGCCAGGCACTACCAAATAACCAAGCATAAAATGCACACCTAGTAACATATGTACAGAAAATAATAAAAAATATATGTATGTATCCAGTATGTAGAATTACTTTTTACTTGTAGAAATGTACATGGGTGTAAATTTATATTTAGCGCCTATTTTTCGACTCAATAGATATGAAATCCACCCCTCTGGGTGGTACACTGAAATTATTTGCAAAGAAAAAATAATAAAAAATGTTACCAAGCATTAATACTCCAGTGTATATGCGGTATTCCATACCAAATCGACCACTTTTGAACCCGACCCCTTTAGATTTTGCTGAAACTTATCCATCCTTTTCTACCCTTTGAAAAACATTTTTGAGAATTTTTTCAAAATTTTATGTCCAACTTCAAAAAAGTTATGAATTTAAAAAAAAATGGCTTTTTTATTTTCAAATAGCCATAATATTTGTAGAAATTGACTTTTGGGGACCTTTTTTGTTTTGAATTTTTGTTTTTGAATGAACTTTTCGAAAAAATACAAGAAAAAAATTTAACACGATCAATTATATAAAATTTTTTGGAAGTTCGCCATATTTTTTTCCTCAAAAGTGGTCGATTTGGAATGGAATACCTCATATACAACTGAGGACCTACATACTTCCAGAATTTAAATTAACCAAAATATTAAAAACAAAGAATATTGTTATTGTTAAAAATGTTATAAACATTTTTTCCTGTTCTAATATTCTAATTTGGTTGATGACTAAATTTTTGTTCGAACATTTTGAGTTCAAAATGATAATAGTGGCTGTCTATATCAGCAATATGTTGGATATTATGTTCCCAAAAGTTCAAAATAAGCACTATATCATCAAGACTGGAAACACGACTAGGATTTAGAACTCCGAATGTATTTTTTATGGTTTCAGTGCCAATATAAAAAGTAAGAAATCGAATCCCTTAAACACATAGCATTGCCTTATTACCGAATCGATATGTTTTTGCGGTCCATATTAATGGTTGTCCCGGATTAGCCCATGATTTTTCCGTTTAGAATAAATTCCTTTTTCATTGCCAGTGACAATTCGATGTAAAACTGATCTTCTTTCGTGTTTTTGAAGCAAAATTTCACAAATGTTTTTTTTTTTGGTTTTCCATTCTTTCATTCAATTAACATGGCTCCATTTTCTACATTTTTGGATCTTTCTTATCGCTTTCTATATTTAACATGATTGCGATTTACTTTTGACTCAAAGTAGCATCTTCATCGAATATTGACAACAGTTTGGCGCCTTCAAACCTCTTTTTTTGGAGTCTTCCACTTTCTTCACTTCTCACATAAAAATTATTATCTCTGAACTATCTTTTGCATGTTGCTTCTGATAGAGTCCCATCGAATACTTGTCGAGGCAACTACCATATGACTCGAAAAAGGCGACTAACATATCCCTCAACAAGTATTCGATGGAACTCTGCAGCACTTTTCTTGAAATGGAAAAAATATTAATGATTTGCGTAATTATTATAGGGACTACTTCGCAAATAATGGGTTGTCAAAAAAGACTTGCGGTATTTTTATTGAATCAATTCGTGTGGCATCCATACATCGAGCTTCTTAGTGACTCCAAGCTTCTTCAAATGGTTTATAACGATTTGATGACTACTACGCCGGTCTCTTTCGACCAATTCAGCGATTTTATCGCAATTTTCGACGACAGGCCTTCCGGAGCGTGGCGCATCTTCGACCTTCTCTACACCATGAAACCATCGTTGTGCGGTGGAAATGGAAACTGTATCGGGTCCATAAACTGCACAAATTTTATTGGCGGCTTGTGATGCATTTTTGCCTTTATCGTAGTAGTACTGTAAAATATGCCGTATTTTCTCTTTATTTTGCTCCATGTTTGCGACGCTATAACTCACGAACGACTTAAAAGAAACGACAATCAATCAAACACGTATTAGCGCGTGAAATGAGCTTTCCAAAAAGGTATAGCATGACCCGATGCGACGAATAAAACTAGAAGTGCGCGCTTTCAGCGCCAACTAGCGAAAATACCGCAAGACTTTTTTGACAACACAATAAATATGTATACAGAGCTTGTCACGCTGATATTTATATATATATGGTACACTTTATAGGGTCTCTGACATTTCTTTTTGGGTGTCACAAACTTCGTGGCAAACTAAATATACCCTCTTCAATTTGGCTTACATCCACCTGTTCGTGCAAGTAATAACTTGATGAAAGTGCCCTATTTCTTGGTGATATAAGAAGGTTGTAAGTACATCAATTGAAGTGGCGGAAAATGTAAATCTTGCGATAATTTTAGGATGCCCTGCAGGTGGATCCAAGTGCGGTGGATCCGTAGAGAATATTCTTGTGAAAATGGGTGAAGTCGGGTCCAAAAATTCTCTAGCCTTCATATACCTGATATAAGAAACTTGATAAGAGTTTAAAATTTCCGGTTGGCTTTACCATACCACCATATCATATATGTATATGGCAAAATATGTAAGTTATAAAGGGTGATCCATATCAAGGTTTTCTACTACTAAGAAAAATCAAAGAAACTTCAAATTTAATGGGGAGTGTTTATAATCATTCAAAAGATAATTCCTTGGCATTTAATTTCTTGAAAATTATCTCTTTCAAATGTTGGCCGCGTCTATGTCTCAGATAGTCCATCCGTTGAGTTCAATTTTCAATTACTCGTTCCAGCATTTTGAATCGAAGCGGGATTGTCCGCATGGATTTATACGGTTTGATATTACACGATCTTGGTGAAATTATCTGTTTCCCGGATGTGCTCTCTCAATAAATCCATTGATTGGCGCGATTTGTGGGAAGTGAGGCCGTCTTGTTGAAACCAAATGTCGCCGAGATCACGAGCTACAATTTCAGGCGTCAAATAGTCGATTATCATGGCGCGATAAATGACGACATTGATGACATTTAGACCGATGTTTCCACCGGTCCACAAACCACACCAATTGCTTGTTTTTTCTGGATGCAATTGTAGCTCTTGAATCGCTTCAGCTATTGATCCCAAATGTGGCAATTTTGCTTGTTTACATACCCATTGAGTCAGAAATGGGCATCATCGCTGAAAAAAATTTGGCTCGAAACATCGGATCTTCTTGGAACTTTTCAATAGCCCATAGAGCGAACGATGTCGCTTAGGAAGGTCGAGCGGCTTTAGTTCTTGCACAAGCTGCTTTTTGTACTCTTTTAAATTAAGATATCGACGTAAAATGCGCCAAGCCGTTCCATACATCAATTCGAGTTGCTGCGAACGGCGCCGAATCGACCCTCCACGATCTTCGTGTACGCTCTCAGCTACGTCTTTTATATTTTCTTTACTGCGTGCTGGACGTAGTCTATTCAGTGATAGTGTTGCGAATATTTCGCTGGATTTACTATAGTTTAATGCCAAAAATGTGTGATATCTATCCAAGAATGAACGAGATTTCCATCCTTTGATTGATGTTTTTCTCATAAATCCCATATAGTATATTAATTATTAAAGTGTGCTTTTATTGAGTTTATATCACCAATGGTATGTGTATCTCATCTGAGCTAATTACGTTGAGTTTTTGCGTAACAATTTGTGATATACGAGGTGTGTTCAAAAAGTATCGCGAATTTTGTGTTTTTTCAAAAATCATTTATTTATTCATGAATATCTATTTTGTCCCCTTCAAAGTAATCCCCATGAGATATTATACACTTGTGCCAACGGTTTTTCCAATCTTCGAAGTACTTCAAAAAATCATTTTTTTTTTATCTTCTTCAGCTCCTCCTTCGATGCCGTCTTTATCTCGTCAAGAGAAGCGTAACTTCGTCCTTTCATGGGCCTCTTCAGTTCAGGGAACAAGAAAAAGTCATAGGGGGCCAGATCTGGGGAATACGGTGGCTGCGGCATCATTAGTGTGTTGTTTTTGGCCAAAAAGTCGCGCACAAGCAACGATGTGTGTGAGCAGGGGCGTTATCGGGGTGCAAAAGCTAATTTTTGTTCTTCCACAAATCCGGGCGTTTCTGGCGGATTGCTTCGCGCAAATTGCGCATAACTTGCAGGTAATATTCCTTATTGACCGTTCTTCCCTGTGGCAAGAACTCATGATGCACCACGCCCCTGCAATCGAAGAAAACTGTCAGTTACGATTCGCGATACTTTTTGAACACACCTCGTAAAGTCTTGAAACACCTGAAGTATTTTCCTGCTTTCAAATCTCGAGAGTATAAAATGTTTGGTTATACCCGAACTTTGACCTTCTTTAATTGTTTTCATTTCTTTTTCTCTTGCAATAAAATTTGTATCACATTATGTAACCATATTTTATTACAAGTATTAGCTCACTTTGCTCACTGGGTACATTTGGCGTTACCCTTTTAACTACAAACGTACATATGGTATGTATACATATACATATATAGATGTGTGAGGCACTCCTAGCATAGTTCCAGGAATTAACCAACTTGCGCCAGACCATTTTATTTTATTTATTTACATTTTATTTTACAACTTACGAAGAACAAGTGAAAACATGGCTTTTTACATTGTTTTAACCAACGCGACTGGAAGCGCCACGAGTTGGAGGCTTAAAAGCATGAACGCGACGCGAGACAGTTATCAGCGCGTTATCGGGAAAACTAATTACTGTGTTGTGCGGTGCAGAGGTCCCCGGGCGCTCACTGGCGCTTTAGCATGAGTGTATGTGCATTGAAAGGAATTGGCTGTTAGCCGCAGCAACATTCACATATTTGTGTGTATGTGTGTGCATGTCGCTTTACAGCAATTTTCATTGGCTTTTAATTGCTTGGAAAAGCAAGGGAAAACCGCAATACAGCCATTCGGCTACTTCATGACTTCATGGCTTCATGGCGGACCTGTGTCGACGTGTTTGTTGGCATGTTTGTAAATCTCCTGCTGAGAGGGTTAATTTTTAATAACTTTTTTATTAACATTATACTAAGTGACCACATTAATGAGGTGTTCGACGCGCTAGCGACTTTATAGAAAACAATTTTATGTCACACAAAAATGTTGAAGTGATAAAAAATTGTTGTAAAGCATTAAATTTGAATAAAATGAAGTCGAATTAAATTGAAGATAATAAAATAAAATCAAAAAAGTTAAATATGTAAATAATAAATGAAATAAAGGAAATATTCGTGTGGCGTTTACAGTTTTCAGCATGATTTTCTGACATTTCGGCTATTGATTCTTATCATTTGATTACACTTATTATTATATTATATAATATTGAGTAGTCGAAAAAGTCTTTTCGTATTTCTATTCGAACTTATACTTATTTTTTTATCTTTATAATAATAAATAAATAAAGAAATATGTACCATTTTGGTCGACCACTTTTTGCCATTTTTCCGCTAGACATTATTCTATCAGTGCAAAAGTTTCATCAGTGTAAATCGAAATTTCGAAATTTCCAGAACGGAAGCGAGCGAACAGATACAGCATCCTCTCCATAAACATAACAAATTTCATTGGTGGTTTGTGTGGCATTCTTCACTTTTTATACAAAAGTTTCAAAATATAGCGAATTTCTTCATTATTTTCACTAATTTTTGAACAGCTGTAACTTTTTTTCAACTTCCCCGATTTTTTTTTTTTTGTTAAATGAAGCTTAAAATCTCACGTTTCCAACACTATACGGTGTGACACACAATGTGATTATTAGCGCTGGAGACATATGACTCCAACGACATCTCTTAACAAAATACGAAAAGACTTTTTCGACTACCATATATAAACAGTATCAACGATGCGGTCGATTCCTTAGATTAATTCTTGTAATAAATGGTAGATAGGAGTGCAGCCCTGTTGTATTTCGGGCTCAATTAGCACTAGCTGTGCCATTTTGGTGCACTAGTCGTAGACCTTTATGTTGCTATCACGTTTTATCTTCTCTTTCAAAAAATTTTGTAGTTTCAATGAAGCTACTAATGTCCGATATGCGTTTTGTAGACATCCATTCAAGGTTTGGTGCTTGATGGATTCCAAGTGTTCACAGAGAAAGTGGAAAATTGTTTCCTTATTCTCTACTAGCTCGCAGCCTCGGCAGATGTTGTTGTCCGGCGTACGCATTTTCGACGCATGTTCTCCAAATGGCCAATACCCTGTTATGGGAGCAGTTAGTCTCTACATACTTTTCCTGAACTTATTTAATAAGTCATTAGTTCTTTTCTTGTTATATGTTGGCCATAACTATTTAGTTATATTGAATTTTGTTATATTTTTCCATCTGTTATTTGCTAATCGTTATAATTGTAAATTGAGCTCTCCTCTGATCGATCCTAGCGGGATTGGTATTAACTCTGGCTCGGATTCGTTTAAGAAAGCTCCTGCCTTAGCCAACTCATCTGCTTTTTGGTTGCCGAAAATATCCCTGTGGCCGGGAACCAAGATCAAGTCTAGGTGGAGCTTGTCTTCTAGTGACCTCAGCGCATTCTTGCAGTTAAGGTTTATGCTGGAATTAGTCATAGGCGACGACTAGGCCAGGAGAACCGCCTGGCTATACGTGTGTATTCTTGCTTTATTTATCCTCTCGTAGTTATTCAATAGAGCTTCACGGGTCTTCTTTATGCCCAGTACTTCCGCTTGGAAGATGCTAGACAAATTTGGTAGACGGATAGATAGAGAAATGTCCAGATCATCGGAATATACTCCCGTGCCTAGTTAATTTTTGACCCGTTGGTATAGAATGAGATAGATGGTATCCTCCCCTATTAAAATACTTGATACATTTTTAATGATGATAACAATAATCAGATTTGGAAACTTTTGGATAATACCTTTAGTACGATCGGAAATGTCTTAATCTAAGACTAGTCAAAGTGAAGCATATTTTTAATAAAGTTTGATACCACCGTAAGGCACAAATTACGACTCAACACTGTTCACAAGAAAAGCGGTGTTAGCTGGGGCGTTGTCGTGGTGCAACTTCCAATCGGCTGCGATGTCTTGTCGGATTCGATTGACCATTCGTTTGAGTCTCTTGAGGACTTCCACGTAAAACTTGGCGTTGACATTTTGTCCAAGAGGAACAAATTCATGGTGGACAATGTCTTTGATGTCAAAATAGACAATGAGCATAGTTTTCACTTTGGATTTGCTCATTCTTCCAGGCTTCATCAGTGACCTCTTCCCGGCTCTCCTAAAAGACCTGGTGCCTCTGAAACACACCACTTCCGGCTAAACCAACATCTGGGTAAACCTGCCTGATTATATCAAACGTCTCTGTCGTAGATTTACCGAGTTTCATATAGAATTTAATTGCGTCCCTCTGCTCTACGGAACGCTGCATTTTCGGCTTGCACCACTCACAGAAACGCGTCCCGCGAAAATTTTTGTCCCGACTCTCCAGGTGCTCGGAGACAACTTTCTAGTCGCTCGTTCGTTAGGTAGGAACGCCCTTTACCGAAACCAGTCGATACGCACACGCTCCGAAATACAGTCGCTGCGGAAGAAAATCAGTCCTATTACTATCAGGACAAACCCTGCAGCTCACTTAGGATGAGGTGATGCACACAACCGTTGCAGCATTTTGCAAAGGTATAAATATACGAGAGCGGTTAATGTATTTTTAAATGCTGTTTGGCAATAAGATCGCATTTCTCAGAAGACCACAAATATTTGTAGAATTTAGTCGTATCTCCATTTAAAACAAAAATTTCTAATAGGAAAATTCTCATAAATCAGGAAATATGCTTAGCCATGAAGAAACTTCTTCTCAAAACCGTAAAAGATATTTAAAAAAATAATAAGATCTGATAAATTAAAAGATATATGTAAGTAATTCATTATAAGTTTTATGGAAATAAAGTAATTTGGCACTGTCGGCCATGCAGAGCATTGAGTTTTACTTGAACAGTTATAGCGAGATGGTTTAGTCCAGTCTTTTACTGAACAGCATTCATGGAACGTAACTCAAAATAACTGACCTTTAAGACGGCGCCAACTGCTAACCATAGAGCATCATATAAGGGGTAGAAAACAAAAGCTTTTACTTACCTTTTTAAACCCTTTTCCATAATAATTTCATCTCTAAGTCCATAATTGATTTATGTGTCAGTATCCAATTTAATTTCAACCAGTTAACCACCTTATCTTATTGCGGAATTCGATATATATCGAGCACCCGCAAATTGTTTCATAAATTTGTAATTTGATATGCGTGGTGGCAGCGTTTTATACTTTGGTTTGCTTCCTCCACATTTTCACATAAATTTTCAAAATCGACGGCTTACGACTTTTTCACCCACCACTCAAGCCAACCAACCTTTTCAATCACTGTCACTCTTCCATATTGCAACAGTCACTTAAACCCACTTATTCGGCAAGCAGCCGAACAGAAAAAAATCATAAATGAATAAAGAACTAATAAACTGACAGCATCAATTGAAATGCCCAGCCACACCACCAGTTTGGGGTAGCAGGTTGACACACTCAATGGCCATGAAAATGCGCTGCACCACGGCGGCCGATTAGCGGCAAACAGCGTCATAAATTAGAGTCTATTCAACGGCACATCGCCCCAGCCTTAGACGCCGTTCAAATGTCAGCGCACCCTTCTTCTCGAGCGGCTGCACTGCGTGGCATGCCACTTGCCGCGCATAAGCCGATATTCATTACAGCAACCGCAGCGCCTCACGCACCAGCCAAACGGCCTCTCACTCCACTGCCTCAGCAACTTCGACGGAAAACTTACCCCCTCGTTGTTGCTTTATTACGAAAATTTTCCTACTCTTTATGCAAAAATCACTGCCACACGGTTGCTTGGTCATCGCGCCGTCAACCGCTTGCTCGTCCGTTTGGTGACAGCGCACGCGTTGCCGCTTATTTAAAGTTTTAGCACCCTCTTGCTTCCGTTGCCACTACTGTTGTTGTTGTTACTAGCGCTTTGTTTGCCGCTGCTCTTTTGATTTTGAGCGTTTTCATTGCTCACGGCTTTATGGCTTACATTTTACATATGTCATTGATATCCCCGTGGGAGTGTTCCTATTAAATTGTCCGAGTCTGTGTTGGGAAATGTCTCAAATATTTTCGGTGAAAATGTCAACGCCGCAGCGGTGGTTGAGTGTTCTTTGGCCAAACTCATCGCTTTTGAATGTTGATTTGCAGTATTTGTGTATTAATATTATTGCATGAGAGTATTACTATTGAAGAGTTGGTACAGTGGGTCGAAAAGGACATTTTGTTGCCCCTCCGCTGGTGTCTTGAAGAAATTTCATCAGCGTATACACTGGGGAGGAGTTTGTAAGTATGTAGACCATAACAAAATACGAAAAAATAGACTTCGTTGGTTGGGTATTTAATACATAGGACACAATAATTTTATGATTCACTCTTTTGACTATATTCGAGGACCGGACCATAAAGTTTTTCACATACGACACCTGCCGTCTGATCTTTTGCCTAGTTCGGGTTTCGGCCAGTCTTTTGTTGGCGTGCAAGCAGCCTTTTCACAATGCGTACCTAATGTTTCTAGATTTTCTAATAAAACCTTGAGATGTAAGTCTAACAAAGTTGATTTCATATTCAAGTTTGATTCTTCTTCTTTACTGGGGTAGACACCGCTTACGCAATTATTGTCGAGTTTACAACAGCGTGCCAGGTGTTCTTCCTTTTTCCTGTTTGGCGAAAGTTGGCCAGGCGTTATTTCTTTTGCCAAGCGAAGCCAGGTCCTTCTCCACACCTGATCTTTCCAACGAAGTGGAAGTGTTCCTCTTCCTCTGCTTCTCCGGCGGGTACTGCGTCGAATACTCTTAGAGCCTAACCAGCGTAGCTTCTGCCTCTTAATTCGCTGAACTATGCCAATGTTGTCGTATATCTCGTACAGCTCAGCAGTCCATTGACTGCGGTATTCGCTGTTGGCAATACGCAAAGAACCGTAAATCTTCCGCAGAACCGTAAATCTTCCGAAAAAACTCGTAACGCGGACTCCTCAGATGTTATCATCGTTCATGTTTCTGCACCATATAGCAGGAAGGGGTAAGTGACTTTGAGAGTTGGGTCTTTGTTCGTGGAGAGGATTTAATTTCTCAATTGACTGCTCAGTACGAAGTAGCACCAGTTGGTAAGAGTTATTCTACGTTTGATTTCGAGGCTGACGTTGTTGTTGGTGCTCATGCTGGTTTCAAGACAGACGAAATTATTTCCAGCAATGAAGAAGTCTCCGAAAGAGAGCCGCGCTGTCTGAAACCTCGTTTGGTATCGAGCGGTTCGGATAGGTCCTTCCCGATCCTGACGGAGCTTTTGGTATTGCTCGACATCAGTTTACACAATCATATTGGTTATGTGGGGATACCAAATTGAGACATTGCGGCAGGTAAAGGCAGTTTCTTTTTCGTGCTGTCAAAAGCAGCTTTAAAATCGATGATGAGCTTGTGTACCGATCCTTTTCCACGGGTCTTTTCCAAGATTTGGCGGAAGGTTAATATCTGATCAGTTGATGATTTTTCAGGCCTGAAGCCACTCTGATAAGGTCGAATCAGTTTGATGACGGTGGGCTTTATTATTTCACACAATACGCTCGATAGAACTTTATATACGATATTGAGACTTATCCCGCATTTGAATAGCTCGTCCGGCAATCAATCGGTCTCCGCCGCTTTGTTGTTCTTAGACGGGTAATTCTGATTCTAACTTCTTCATGGTCGGGCAATGGAAAGTCTAGTTCATCGTCGACAGGTAATACATGTACGGAAAAACAAAAATGGACCCTCGTGCAACTCATGGCCCGGGGTCAAAAGTGGTTCTTTACTGGCCTATTTAAACTCTAGCATTGACCACAGTTTTATTGAAAGACAGGAGCGTTTAACTCACGTGTGAATCGAAGTGTTTTTTTTGAATCTCTTCTTGAAAGTTTTTTTCTCTATAAATATTTTCTATTTGGGAATATTCGCTTATCATTAAAATTTTAATACCATATTAACCAACTTAGCACACTGTACGCTATATGTTATGCACCAACTATTATCAATTAATCATAAGGGATGCTTTTCCCAACACCAGAATTACTGCCAATGCGTGGAATATGCACATTAAATACTTTTGGGTATTAGAAAAACATTTATGAACTGGAATACAAAAGCAGCAGTTTATTATGAGTCGGCAACACTCATAGCGAGTATGTTCGTGCGTGGCACCAGCGCTTTCGCACATTTATTACACCAACAAGCTGTCATTGAGAGTTAATCCTCGATGGTGTAAATAATATGATTAACACGTAGAAATCAAGCGACAGACAAACATACCGTTAACGTTAACGTTAACGAAGTCACAAAGTCACACGACGATTGCACCTTGAATCTAATGAGATTTGTCTAAAGCGGTAGTGCTCATTGAGCTAAATGCAAGACGGTGTGAGAGAGCATTTGAGTGTGCCGCGCCGGGGGCAGGCGGTGGAGGGCGGCGTGTGTGCTGGGCGATGCCGCTGCGCTTTTGTTTACCAAACACATAAATCATGGAAAATCCAGTCAAGCGCTTACGCCCTCAAGGAGGCGTTAGGCAACTAATGCTTTTTGAAGATTTTCACTTTTTTTCCGAGATTATTTCCTACAAATTCGCGCTAATCTTTGTGCGAACATATTTTTAGGCGCACGGCCACGGGCCACGGGCAACTTTTATGGCGAAACGACTCCAATGACGCTTGGGCGAACAAAAACTTATTGTTCGGCATTCGATTACAACGGTTGCTGCAATAAAAGTTGGTCGCAAGTCAAAAGCTGCGCAAACTTTTGGCAATTTTTGCGGTTTTCCATTCGAACTATTTTTGGTGTAATTTATTTTTGTTATTGGCAATATTTTTTACACGCGTGTCGCGGCGGCAGCTAAGTGCAAGCGTTG